>PVKN010005784.1:0-29948 GCA_004027915.1 Capromys pilorides | reverse complement strand
ATTTCCTGATAGTTTTCAATGTAGTGATATTTTATTTACTTTGTTAGGTTGATTTCTAAGTATTTCATCTTTTATGCTATTTAAAACTTGTTTTTCATGTATATATTTGGTACAGGATCTCACTACACACTCAGACTTGTAATGATCCTCCTGTTTCCCCCAGCACTGGTATCACAGGGGTGCACCACCACAGCCAAACTCAAACTTGTTCAGTCTCAGTGCACCCCAAGGGTGGGGCTGGCATGGCATATGGGACCAGGAATTGAACTGTATCTCAAAGGCCCTTTTATATGCCATTTTGAAAGGTGTTGTTTTCCTAATTCCCCTTCAGTGAGCTTGTTATTTGTGTACAGGAAGGCTATCGATAAAAATATATGGAACACTTCATGAATTTGCATGTCATACTCAGGCAGCAGCCATGCTAATCTTCTCCGTATTGTTCCAATTTTAGTATGTGCGCTGCTGAAGTGAGTACAAGAAATATGATCTTAAAGGAGGACATGAGGGTTACACTGGAGGCCTGGGTGACACTTCCACCCCCGCCTCATGGTTCTTAATTAAACCCTACGGGCCAACACCAGGCCCTCCCTTTCCACACGACTGTTACCTACTGACCTGCAGCAGGATCCAAACGGAAAGCTTCTGGTTGTTGGAGGCTGAACCCTTAGCTTTACCTGATGCAGCCACAGGGTGGCTAGGAAGACCACTGTCCTGGCTCAGTTCATAAGAGGGTGGAGTGCAGCTTCGAAGGCCATGCTGTGAGGAGACAAGAACTTCCAGTGTTTTGCTGAGGGCAAGGGTCTCTCAGGGAGCAAGGTAACCCTAGTGGGTTGGTGCAGAAAGTTAAGGTACCTAGCCTGGGTAGCCCATTCCTTGGTGCTGTTATGGGTTCTCAAACAGAGGCCAGGCCAGAGTCCAAATTAGAAATTTAAATTTGAGCCTTTAATACTGAGCTCGGGGCCTACCTGACTTCAACTCAAGAAGAAGACAGAAAAGCGTGTGGACTAACAGAGAACAGGGTTTTTATATGGAAACAACTTTTTACATAACCCACAAATTAACTAGACAATAGATTGAGCACAGTATCTAGATGAACTTTGAGTTTTAATAAAACAAAATCAGTAGTTATATTTTTATGCAGATCAACAGGTAGTCAGGCCTAAAACAGTATCCAGATGAACTTCGAGTTTTAACAAAACAAAATCATTAGCTACATTCCTATGCAGATCACCAGGTAGTCAGGCCTAAACTCGACTATCCCCTACTATATAGGGGCTGATTGTTTTAGGCACATCAACATGAATCACTCTAGCCTAAGTCATTACAATAGGCACATTCTGACCCAAGGTCATTTACCTTTGGCCTATATAAGTATACCACTCTTCTTGCTAAAAATAATTATAAAAAGACCTCATCAGCCTTAGTGATGCAGGGGAAAATGATCCCCAACCTGAAGAGTTCATGTTCGCTAAAACCGACGAATGAATTTTAGGAACAAATGGAGGTTATGAGCAGAATAGATTTATTAAGAGAAAGAAAGCTCCTGTCCAAGAGAGGGACAGGAGGCGGGTCCCGAGTGGGTGTCCCCTAGAAGCTGTCGCTTCCAGGGACTTTTATAGAGAAGACATGGGAACTCGCTTAGGTGGGTATGAGGTGGGACAAAGACTATGGTCAACCAATGAGATCACAAGCACCATTGCTCAGGTAACATTGATTAAGATCAGGATCTAATGGGAAGGCAAGTCACGTAGCAAGCGGGCAAGAGTATCACCTATTGAGCTTGGGCTTGTGACTCTTTCCAGGTGATTGATACTTATTTAGCATATCAATCCCTGATGCCCACCCTTAAAGAAGTATGTAGTTGCTTCTGTTTACTCTTGTCTTGAGATCTGACCCACGGCGGAGGAGTGTCTGTCTCTAGTTGTAAAGTCACCTTGTCTTCCATGTCATCCTTGAGGGCCTGGCCCTGTCTGACTGCCTATAATATTTCTATCTAATTTAGCTGCCTACAACATTAGGAGAAACTTCCTGGACATGAGGGCTTAAAGTCGTAATTTTTAGTGTACCCTATTACTAATTCACAAGGAAGTTACCTCTGTGAGTCTGAAACTGAAAGCTAAGTAGCCTATTACAGGTGCCATGGGCTGAGGACCATCCCACAGGCAAAGGAGTTAGCCAGCTCAGAACACTCCCCATCCCACTTTGGGAGCACTGGAGACAGGAGTAGGGCATCACTGCTTGCTTGCAAGGCGATATATATTGGCAAGGCACGGAGGCATATGATGTTCTGTTTCAACCCGAAGTCCCACCCCCACCCTGAGCGTTTGCCCAACTGCCTGGGTTGCGCTTCCTGCAAACTTCTGGACCCAGCTCTCACCTTCCGGCGCTGCAGCCAGTTCTAGTCACCAGGGGGCAGCAGTGTGGCATCAATCAACCTGGGTCCTCCGTGTGATGGCCCAGCCAGGGAAGAGCATCTGGCTACAGCTGAGAATCAAGGGGGCTTAAGCTCTGCACTGCTATAGTGTGACTTGCTTTGCTCCCAGGAATTCTGCGCCCTTTGCTCTCCAGGTAAGAACTAGCTTGGTTCCAGCCAGGGCAGCCCCTCCCCTTGCCCATTCCCCCTGGAACACTAATATAATCACTGTGTGCACACACATAGACCATGCACACACACTCTCACCCAGGTAGCACACATTGTGTCAGTCCGTGCAGCAGGCTTTTCACTTCCTCCAGCCATGTTATAACTGCTTTGATTGCGAAAGCTCCTCTACCTGCTTAATCCCACAACAAGGGGTCATTTCCTGTGGCTGCTGATTTGGCATTTCACTGTAGGACATAAAACTAAGCATATATAAGGTGTCTGAAAGAAGACTAAAAATTGGGCTAGATGCCTTCTCAGAGTGCATTACAACCCTCTATCCTGATTCTATACTGGACCCAGGTCTCCATGGACTTGAAGACATTTTTGCAGTTTTGAGGTTGGCCTGGTGTGGAGGGTACGTGGGAAGGCAACGAGGACTCTCTCACCCACTCCAGGTGATAGGTGCTCCAGGAGAATCCCTCAGAAGTCTGGGGATACTGGGTAAGCTTTCTGTAGGAAGGATGTAGCATGTTCAAATTGGGTAATGTAAATAATGAGTTTTTTTAAACGAAGGAGTTCTGGTGTTTGAGGGGCTTCACACCAAGAAACACTGCTGGCAAGATAAGGGGGACAGGAAGAGAGGGCAGTGGCAGCACCAAGGAATGCTTTCCAGTCTCTTTCCTCCACACCCTGTCCAACACCAGAGGAGAAAGGGCCCAGAGGAGTGGGGCAGGACTCCCAGCACAGGGAAGAGGGGTGAGCATTAACTCAAGTGGCCACTGGAATTTCAAACTCCACTGAACTTTGTACCCAAAGTACTTCAAAATATTGGAGCTTGCCAAAAGGGTGACACAGAAATGGGAGGAAAGAAGTTGAACATTACCAGGCAGGCTACCTTGGTGGGACATGGGTGGGACATACTCAGAGTAGCTGTTTGGGCCTCATGGGCTCAGGCTAGAGTGAAAGGCATCATATGACAGGGGTAGAAACTGAGTTTGCAGCGACGCAGTGGTGATAGCGGACCTGGGCCACCCTACCCTCGCCTCAGCTGCCCTGTGTCTCTGTCCTCTTGCTTTCCCCACAGTTGGCCCCCGAGCCCTAACCCCAGCACAAGCTATAGTCACTGGCTTCCTTCAAGCTGCTATAGCAAAATGTCACAGGTTGAGTTGGCGGCTTATAAACAACAAAGTGTGGTCTGGTTCCAAATGTCCCCTAGAAGCGTGTGTGGTAAAGGCTTGCTCCCCAGCACGGTACTATTGAGAGGAGAGGGGCCTGGGCCCTTTTTCTTCCTCTCCCTTTTGCTTCCCTGTCACGAGGCAAATGGTTTTGCACTGGCACCCAGTTCCACCAGGAAGTCTCACCAAAGACCTAAAGTAACAAGACCAAATGATAATAGACTAAAATTTCTAAAAGCGTGAGTCAAAATACAATAAACCTTAACTGCTTTATAACTTTATCTCTGGTGTTTTGTTACCATAGCATAATGCTAATCCAGACATTAATCCCATTCATGAGAGTCACCCTCTTGACCTAATTACCTTTCCAAGGCCTTACTTCTTAATATTACCACTATTGCAATTAAGATTTCAAATACTGCTTGTTATGGTGATGCATGTATACAAGCCTAGCACTCAGGAGGCTGAGGGAGAAGGATTGCCACAAGTTTGAGACCAGCCTTGACTCTGTCTCAAAACAACCCCCACCAAAAACAAAAGTTTCAAATACTACTGGACGCCATAACTAGCTCTGGAAGGCTGAGGCAGAAGGACGGCAAATTCAAGCCCTGTGCTGCTCAGCAAGACCCGATCTCAAAATGAAAAAAGGATCTAAGGCTGTAGTTCATTGTGAAGGTCCTGAATTCAACCTGTGGTATTTAAAAAACAAAAGATTTAAATGTGAATTTTGGGAAAACTAAAACATTCAGGCTCTAACAGCTCCAGTTCATGTGAACAATAGTGAATGCGTAGGTATCTCTACTGGGCTCGCTGCTCAGGGTCAGAACCCAAGGAGTTCCCACTGCACACACCACTCAGGCTTCTTCCCAGCATGCCCACCCTGAGCCTTCAAAGCGGGACTCTCAAGTCCAGGAGGCACAGGCTAGCACTAAGGAAGGTGGCTGAGGCCAGACCGCACATCTGTAGTCCCAACACTGAAGCAGGCAGATGGCCAGGAGTTGGAGGCCAGCCTGGGGTACACAGGAAGTTCAAGGCCAACCTAAATTGTGTAGTAAGACCCTGTCTCAAATTTAAAAAAGGAGGGTGACTGAGGTAGGAAGAGCAGTTTGAGAGTCCTGCGCTCAGGTCTGGTCCACCTTGATTTGTGTGGGACCTCGGACAAGGCAAAGTCTTCTCCAGGGCTCCAGTCCCACTAAGCAGCCAAACAATCCCTGTGGTCCCTGCCAAAGGGGAAGCTGATTTGGACTCGTGGAATCTGCCAGATTTTCATTTGCTGTTTATAGCAGCCTTTAGGAGATAACAACCCCAGGAAATGATAGCAGGGTGGGGAAGTAAGAACAAGGCAGGGGACCCAGGGGGTCAGGATACGGGGTATTTTGGAGCAAGCAGATCCCCAAGTCACTGCTAGACAATGGCCCAGGGCAGTCATTTGTGTTGGGAGTGGAAAATCCTTTTTTTTTTTTTTTTTTTTGACTCCTTCTGAAAGGGCTGAAAATAGTCCCAAGTGGAAAGTGTAGCCCCTGGGGACAGGGTTCAAGGACAATGGGTGACCAGCCTGCCTACCTGGTCCATTGTTGCTGGTGGGCACAGTCACGACCTGGCTGAGCTGGAGTGAAGATGGAGAGAAGCCTGGGAAGACCCTGCTGGGTGGAGGAGTGGCTGGGCAGAGCCAAGCATGAGCAAGACTGGGAATCTAAGGCCCAGAGAGAGGAAGTGCTCCCTGAGGTCCTGCAGAGCAGCAGGGCAGAGCGGGATGGAGTGTGGCTCTGGGACTCAGTTCCTGGCCTATTGTTACTGCGGGTGATGGGATCGCGACGGGTTGTCAGGTTCTCATGCTTGACAAACAAAGAATTGGATATGGCCAAAATGGTGATGAAAAAGCACCAAAGTTTAATGAAGTTTAATTAGGTGAAGGTATGCTCAGAGTGAGCAGGCTGGCCCTGGGCACTCAGTGGGTTGGCTTTAAGAATTTAAAATGTTGCACCAGATCTAGGGCACCTCTCTCTGGATCTTCCAGAATGTGATTAACAAGATGATTGATGGGGGGCTGAGTCATGCCCACTATATTTACTGGACATGTTTTCCCATAACTCACTGTTATGACTGGAAGTAGGAGATGCAGTCCCTGTGTATGAAACTTTAATGAGCTTCATGTGAAGAAAGGTTCTATATCATGGCAGCAGGTCTGGCACACATACGTCCTACGTCCTGGTGTGGCACTTGGGAACCATCCTGGGGCCTTTGTTATTGCTTATCTGTCTCTGAGTGGCAGATCTTAGGACAAAGTTGGCCCTGGGGAATTGCCCAGGTTCAGGTGAGTTGTCCCACAGCACTATCTGTACTGTTACTGTCATATCCCACACCCTGCAGCTCAGTCACCCCTAGCTCCACCCATGGGAGCAGGAGCAACTGACAATCCACTGTCAAGTAGTGACAATCCACACTACATGGTGGCAGTAAAGTCAGTTCACCTCTTTGGTCCCTTGATTCTAAGGAGACCTCCTGCCTCCTCCCCCAGTCCTCAAAAACCAAGAAGGGAGCAACTGTTAGCTACGCCTTAAAACCATAGACAGGGATGCCCTGATTGAGTGTGGGAGAAGTAGAACAGGGAAGCAGGGCCTGAGACCACAGAGGGCAACCCAGAGAAGGCCTCAGTTCACACAGCAAAAGTGGCCTACTCTGGCCCAGCCCCAGCCCCAGCCCCAGCCCCAGCCCCAGCCCCAGCCCCAGCCCCAGTCTCAGCTCCAGCCCCAGCCCCAGCCCTAGGGCAGTTCTCTCATCCCAGATCTCCAAGCTCTTAACTGAACCAGGATATGACTGCAGACTATCATGCTGCAAAATGCCAGCCAGGGAGAAGTGGCCAAGCCTGCTACTGTGGATGGGGGAATTCTGTATGCCATAGGGGCTAGTCTTGCCATTTAATATCATCCACATTGCCCACTGCCCCCTTGCACTCCAGGCAAGCACCAGGACAAGGTTCTGGAAATACACAGGTCTATGTGCCTGAAAGCCACCTAGTACCAGGTAAGGCAGAGGTGAGTCCTGCTCCCCCCCCGCCCCACGAACCTGAGGGGCCTCTGGAGCTGATAGGTCTTGTGTTGCTCAGTGACCAAGCACACCAGGCATTTCTTCCAAGTGTTCATCCTAACGTGGTGACATTAAATTACTTCAACTCTGGGAGCATGGGATCCACTGGCTTGCCTTGATGTCTCCTGGCATGGTGCTAGCATGGAAATGCCAGGCATGGGGCTAAGCATCTCCTGTGTATTGAGTCAAACAAGCCTCCCAAATCTCTCTGTGGGAGGCAGCATCTCATCAAATGAGAAAAGCAAGGTGTTGCAAGATTGAGTGAATGCATGACTAGGAAAGTGGAGGTGACCCTCAAACCAAGATGGTCTTAGTTCCGGATCTGTGTTCCCAACCTGTCCTCCCTACAATGGTGCTCCAATCCTGAGCTGTGGGAAGGCTCACTTGCAGAGTTCTTTGCCATGCAGGGGTTGTGAATGGTGTGCTCACTACAAAGGGACTTCATGAGACCCCAGGGGGCTTGGACTCTTCTCTGCTCATCCAACTGCAGCTTGTGTCACCTGGGCCATCAACCCTGTACTCCTCAATACTCTCTTCTGTGTCCTCAGCCACTAAATGGGGAGGATAATGTCGGCATGAAGAACTCACATACGTGAAAGTCCTGCCTGGTTTGTGGGACATGCATCAGCATGTGAATCCCTCCCCTATATGCCTGATCCCCCATGTGCCAAATCTTCATGACAAGGGTAACAGACAGACAGCTGTGGTGGCCTGATCAGAAGTAATGCTGTCCACAGCATGTTGTCCAGGGCCTTTCTTGGCCTCCAAGGGTAAGGCTGTGTGTATCTTCTGGGATTCTCCCCTGTCTTGGTCTGGGAGCACTCTGCTGCCAGGGGAGAGCTGATACACCAGGAGTCATACTCTGTCACTTGGAGCTCACTAAGGAGCTCCTGCAGAGGCCACAAAGCTTTATTTGCCCACCACTTGGCTCTTTCCTTACCATTCTTTGATTCTGCACCATGTGCCTGACCTTAGTTCCATGGCTTGGGAGGGAGGGCCTGGGCAGTGCCGGTGAACCAGGGTTCCGCAAAGGCTCTGAGCTGCACTGGAGAAGGTGGAACAGCAGCAGTGGCAGCTTGGGCCTATGGCTCATGTCTGGTAGCCACAGTGACTTGAGTGACTTGGATGAGGGCCCACCCCCTCTGGCCTTGAGTCTGCAGCTGGTTTGGGTAATCCCTGAGGTCCCGTCCCTGGCTAGTGGCTGGATGACTCGTGCCCTTTCACAGTGGCCTTCAGGAGTCAACAGCCTTAGGAAGTGATGTCAGGGTGAGGAGGTGGGAAGGGGGCAGGGCGGTCCAGAGGGCAATAGAAGATATTTTGAGGACAGGCACGTCACCCCACGTCAGACAATGGTGTAGGGCCAGGAGTGGAAAAATCTTCGTCTTATATAGGCTGAAAATAGCACAAGCCGGCAAGGTCAGGAGCCTCACCCTCTGGGCGAGGGGCCTGCGTACTGAGCCCCAAGGCCAGATGTCCACATGGAGGGGTCAGGTAGTCCAACTAGGGTCCAGAGACGGGACCCTGGCCTATTTCTGTTTCCCCTGGGGTCTCCATTCCCCACCCCCACCCAAGCAACAAATTAGCCTTCTTATTCCCTGGGTCCTGTCCTTGGAAATCTGCAAGCAATGGATCAAGGAAAACATCCTGGCTTTGGCCACATATTGTCCCCCATCCACTGCAGCACTGAATTCTCAGGGTCTATAGGCAGCAGTGAGAGGGTTAGAAGACAGGACATGACAGGAATGGGAACTATGGAACTTAGCCTATGGTGGCCACAGCCCACTCCCCAGCTACAGGTGTATACTGAAGGGCCCAAAGTCGTGACGGAGCTCCCTGCCTGCAGGTCCCAGCAGGGCTGAGAGGATCAGTGCCCAGCTGTTACACTTCTGGCCATCAGAACTTATAAATGGGATGAAGCTCCAGGAAGAGGTTTCCTGAGCAGCAACTGGTAGGAAAGAAGTAAGCTTGGGCCTGTAGGAAAGACCCAGGATACCCTGTAAAAGGGGGTTCCCAAGAAAGCTCCAAGGGACTCTAGCTACCTTAACAGATTATAGAACATAGAATATGGGAGGTGAACATTTAACACTATTCTGGACAGGCCACCCAGAATTACATAATGCAGATCACTTACATTATGGCCTGTGAAGAGTCTCTTATTATCTGAGGGAGTTGTGGAACCAGGGTCTAATAAAGCAACCATGTACTAGTAGTCTCAATGACTCAGGAGGCCGAGGCAGGATAATTTCTTGAGCTCTGGAGTTCAAGGCCAGCATGGGTAACATAGTAAACCCTTGCTACAAAACAAACACCACAAAATATAAACAGAGAAACTCCTGGGGATAGATGCACTGCCTTTGATAAAGTAAAGTGGGAAAGGCGGACCTGCCATAGGAGGCAGGTAGAAGAGGTGGCATGGGAAAAGAGAGACCTGTAGAGCAGTGGGCCCACAGGGCAAGACTCACTCAGAGGGACAGAAGTATTTGTCCTTGAGGTCAAAAGCAAAGCCCGTCAGCTTCATCCTATCCCTGCCTGAAGACCAGGGCAGAGCCCTACGCAGCTGAGCTCCACTTCTCTCATGTTAATCCCTGACCTAGCTGGAATTGCAAATGTCATGCCTAAAAGTTGAGATTTTCCCAGAAGGCCTAGGACTGGGTGGAGAGAGAAGTGAGTCTTACTCACATATACTTCATACAAAGGAAACCTCGTGGCCGGGGCAAGGAGAAAACATCTTGGAATTGAGCCTGGGCAGCTGCCCAGCCTGCTGTTGTCTCCGCACACCGGCTCCCTGGTCCCCTGCCATGGCTCAGAATGTGTCCTGCACTGAGTGATCTTAGGAGCTGCCTTTCTCAGAAGCCCCAGCGTAGGAATGCCCAGTCCAGAAAGCCTTCCTTCCACCCCTGGCCTTACCCCGAAGCACTCAGCCTGACCCGGTGGTTCACTGCAGTATTGTATGCCTGCTCGTAAGAGCCAGTTAAGTTTTCAGGCATTTTGCAGAGATGACTTTGTGTTAATTTGAAATTGGCCATGGCAGGAACGGCAATAGGCAATGTGACAAATAAGGGGTTCTTCAACTCCCCTGAAGATCCAGTTTAACATTTACCAACACTGGGGAACCCTAGGACTGAGTCTTCTCTGCCTGACACAGAAACAGGGGCAGAAGCCAACTGACTTTAAATTGGGAACATCCCAGGATCTGGAGAGGGATTCCTAACAGGACACTACCCTCAGCAGCTAGTGGGAAGGCAGGTGGCCAAAGAGAACAGGTCGGAGAAAGGCCCTTGTGGACATGTGGAAAGCTTCCTAGGCTGTGCCCACATCCTCTGGCCATGCAACACAGCACAGCTCAGCAAGCAGCACAACCTTTAGTATGTTACAGTTGCAAACTGGGTCCCAACCCAGGGGAGCCTCCAGATGGGCATATGCCATCAGCCCCAGATGTTCATCTCTTAGGCTGGGGGTATATCTCTGAGCTGAGGCCACTGTGGCAATCAAGGCCACCCCAGATCCCTTATCAGGTTCCTCTGGTCAACTGGTGACTCTGCCCCCACTCTAGCTAGCTCAGGCCCACACTCTGCTGTGTGGCCTTGGGAAGTGATCTTCCTCTCTGGGCGTGGATTAGGTTGGACCTCTGCCATGACGCAGAGGTGCCATGAGAGGAAGAGCCAGCTATCCACATGGGAGCCGGGTGGCCTAGGCCCTGAACACTGCCCTTTCTCCACTCACTCACACAAATGATGACTGGGGGATCTGGAGCCGGGCGCCTTTCTGGGCCACAGGGAGAGTATCCTCAGCCTCTGCTAGTGACAAAGTCACTCACTTCTGGTTCATATCTGGGAACACTGTTCCATTTCAATGAACCATGGTCCCAACAGCTCCTCCATATAAACTTGCAGAAGCTCAAGTCCTAGAGCCGGATTTCCTTAGTGTTCTCGCTTCTAGCCACTGGGGGCTCTGTCCACTGAGAGTTCTCACTGCTGGCTGACACACCTCCCCTCTGAGTGCCAGTTCTGTCAGACCTGTGGAGGCCCAGCCTGCGGCGAGCTGGGGTGGTAGGAGTGGGGTCTGTGGGTGACTTGGCATCTCGGGCAAAGCGGACAAGCTTCTGGCCAGCCAGGAAATAGAGCACAGGGTCAAGGCAACTATTGGCACTGGCCAGCGGCCGAGTAATCTTGTATGCCATGTTGATGGCATTGAGGGTGTGGCAGCTGAGATCCAGTGAGCGGAAAGAGTAGTAGAGGGTTCGGGTGACATGGAAAGGCAGGAAGCAGAGGGCAAAAACAGCCAGCACCAGGGCGATTGTGCGCACCGACTTGCGCTTGGCCCGGGGCAGCCCTCCTGTGGTCCCGTAAGCTGGCTTGAGCAGCCGCCGTGCCATGAGCACGTAACATACCAGGATGATGGCGAAGGGCACTGCAAAGAGCAGCCCCAGCATGACGGAGCTGTAGGCCACAAAGTGGCTGAAGAGTTCAGGTGCCGAAGTGTCATGGCAGGTGATTCGGGCCCCACGCACACTGGTGGTGACAAAGTAGAGCACAGGTGCTTGGCAGGCCAGCACCAGTACCCAAATGGCCAATGCCACCCGGCGGGCATAACGGGCCCGACCCCAGCGTAGGGATCGCAGAGGGCGCAGGACACCCAGACACCGGTGCACACTGATACAGGTGAGGAAGAGGATGCTGCAGTAGAGGTTCGTGTAGAAGAGGAAGCGCACCAGCTTGCAGAGCACCGTGCTGAAGGGCCAGTGGTCACCACGGGCATAGTAATAAACCAGCAGCGGCAGGGAAGCCGCATACAGTGCATCGGACACAGCCAGGTGGAACATGTACGTGGTGGAGGCATTCCAGCTCTTGAGGCGGCACAGGAAGATGTAGAGTGCCACGACGTTCAAACACAGCCCAAGCACGCACACCACGCCGTAGGACACCGGTAGCAACACATACTTGAAGTCCTCATTGAAGCGGCACTTGTAGCCCAGCTCATCCCCATCCCAGGTACCGTTGATGGTGTCATTCCAGGAGTCTAAGTCCACAGCCATCACCCTGCAGAGAAGAGAGCAGGAGGGAGCACCAGGAGGTCATGGCTAGGGCTCAGCAGGGAGGCCTGACACCCACTGGCAAGGCCTTCAAGTGCCCACAGATTCTCCTGATCACATCCAAGGCTTTTGCTGCCTTCTCTCCCTGGACCCAGAAACTCCAAGCCAAGGAAGAAGATTGCACGAGACCCATGAATAGCACAATCATAGGATATATATAATTCTTTTATATTAACATCATATAATACATAATGATATATGTAATTAGAATCCAAAACTTCAGAACAGGGGTCAAATCCATCCTACCTGACTGTTTTTATAAGCAAAGCTTTACTGAAACACTGTACCTATTTAAGAAGTTGAGCAACTGTGAATTCTGTGAATTCTAAATTATTAACTCTCAGACCATTAAATATAATGCTGATCTTGCCCTAAAACCTCAGGAGCAGAGAATTTGAGAGCTAGGCTTTCAGTTCTTTGATGAGAGGATCGGGCATCCTAAAGGAGTATAGTTCAGGATTCCTGGAGAGAGGCCTTCGAGGCAGGGCCCCCCACTACACTAGTGCCCTTGCCCAGTGAGGCATTTCCAGACAGGGCAGCTCAGACATTTTGGGAGCACCACAGCATTCTTCCATTAGCTTTCGAGGGCCAAAGTGTGGCAAGGCTAAAAAACTTCCAAAAATCTCCCTCTTCCATTATTCATTCTTCTGGATTGATTGATTGATTGATTGATTGATTGATTGATTGATTGTATTCCTAGATTGTCACTTTTTACAACTGCACTTAGCAGTCCCTCCAGCCTGTGAGGCTACCAGATGGGCCAGTGGCCTTCCTGAAGACTCTAGGGAAGTCTGAAGTAGCAATGAGGATAGGGAGTAGAGGTAGCTTATTTTACAGGGCAAATTTAAATTTTTCCCACCTACTCAGTTTCTCTATCTTGTGCCTAGTGAGTATATGTCACCCCTTGGGGTCTACCACCCAGCAGACAGGGAGTGCTTAGAAGGCAGGCTGCCACCTTCTTTCTCTTCCTATACCAGCTGTGACTAGTAAGAACTCTCAGGTGGGAGGCAGGACACAAAGATGATGCCCTGAAGGGCACAGATGTGTCCCTAAGTCCCCAGCAGGCAAGATGAAAATCATACCAGGAGACCAGGTGGGAAGACCCACCTGAGTCTCAGATTTCTCATGGATAAAATCCCCCACCCCTGGAGAACCTCACCATCAAACTTCCCCGGGGGAAACTATGCCTCGGTGGGGACGGGATGGGCACTTCCTTCATGCGGCAGGCACTCACTGTCACCCCCACACTGCTGCTCTTCTCCCATCCAGGGCTGAGCTGGCTGCTCTCCTCAGGGGTGGATTAGGGCCCTCATCTTCTGGTCACGGTCCTTGCAGTTTCTTGCTGGTGACTAATGGTAGAATATCTGACATTGAGAAGAGGGTGGAGACCTCCCTGCCTCATTGTGGACTGAGAGAACCACCCCCTCCACCTGTTTTTAAGACATCCTGGCCTAGCCCCACCAGGCCAGCTGGGGACTTCATCACTGCGGCCGTGGTCCAGGCAGCCTGCCTGCCCTCTGCCCACCTTTGCCCACTGTCTGGCTCACCGACCTGTGAGGCATTGTCCTAAGCTTCCAGCCTCTGCTTTACAGCCTAGTCCTCCGCCTCCTCCCTCAGGCCTTTCCTTTCCCTCTCCTAAAAAAGCTGCCCTTGGGACCTCACCCTGGCTCAGTGGAAACTGTTCTACCTGACCTTGTCACTAGCTCCTCTCCTTACTCACTGGCCCAACTCCAGAAGTTCTCGTCTAGGAGATATAAGCCCTTTGCCAGTCCAGGGCTTCCCTGCCTTTGTTCCTGCTGGGCCTTCTGTCTGCAAAGCCTTTCCAGAAGCCACCCACACAGCGCTCCACCCCACCCACCCCTCCAGGCTCTGCTCAAGGGTACTCATCACAGTGCCCTTCCAGCTATCCTTAGACCTCCTTGGTAGTTTGTCCTTTCCTGTAATGGTTCTAGGTGATCCTTGAGGGCTGGCTCCACTGAATGCTTTTCTCTGTCCCTAACACCCAGCAAGAGGCCTGTCTCACAGCTGAGTGCAGGAAAGAGAAAATGAATGAATGAATGAGTGAATGAATGAATGAATGAAACCAATACAAGAAGCTATGGGAGCCTGCTGCGGTTTAAGGTACTTCTCCTTTCTCTCCCTCACTGGAGAGCCTGTAGGAGGATGATGGTGATTAGAGATTTCTCAGCTGCTGGCACTAGATAGCCATGGGCCAGCCCAGGCCTTCTGGGAGCACAGCTCACCTGGGCCTTCTCTTGACCCAGAAGGATGCTTAAACTATCTCTCCCTCAAAAGCTGCAAGAGCCCAGATGGCTCAGGGATGTGCCAAGGGTGGCAGGTGCTCAAAATTCCAGAGGCAGGTCAATTGTCCGAGGTCGGCTACATGCTAATCTATCTGCCCATTTCTGGCTCCTATCTGATCAAATGTGCCCCATTCTAGGGAGCCTTCTCTTACCCTTCCTTTTCAGAAGATGCCACGTCTGGATTGAGCAACTTCAGGCCTCCACTACCCCATCCTTTGGGAAAAACTGCCAGAGAGGCTAAACTATTTGTTGAAGCCCACGCTGCCAAGAACTGGACAAACCAGGTAGGACACCCAGCGTTACCTGGCTCTGAAGTCCTAATTCCTTATGGACCTGGAATAAAGGAGCAGGGAAAGGCACTGCTTTAGAGTTCCCCAGGCAGACCCAACTTAACCAGCCCAGCTTCCCAGTCCTGGGCCCGCCCCACCTCACACACCTGTACCTCACCAGCCTCTGCTCTCTGGGTTGGGATGCTCAACGCTGGATCAGGTTCCTCACTCATGAATGCGCGCCTGGACCGGCTGCTGGGAGCTCTGCAGGAAAAACAGGTTCCCTGACCTGGGGCCACACCCAGCCTCCAGCATTTTTCAGGGCTGGTAGCTGCCAAAGGGGGCTCCTGCAAACACAGGGAAGTGAGATGCTGGGCAGCTCCCGGGTGCGGGAAGTCAGCCAGGCCAAGCCTTCCCAGGGCTGCCTTCTCTTCTGGACCCAAAGCACAGAGAGGCACCTTATGTACCTGTGCTGGTCTGCGTGCCCTCGGCATAGTTGCACTCCTGCCCTGACTACCCTCAGCTCAAGTGCTCCAGAGACTGGTGCACCCAGCTCCCTCCCAGGAATCGCCCATCACAGGAGGGGCTCTGTAGGGGAAGATCTCCCCCATGTCCTGTAGGCTAGAGCAGCCTCCAAGGTTCCCTTCCATAGTCCTGGTTCTGCCCACAGCCCCCCAGTAGGAAACTTGCTAATATCCTCCATGCCCAGCACATACTCTATAGTACTTCTGCAGACATAGCTCTGCCCAAGCCAGGTCTCTATCCGGAGCTCACCTCCCCAACTTCCACCCCTGGGCATTCTGTCATAGTGGTATAAACACACACACACACACACACACACACACACACACCACTCCTGAACACACACAGGTATACACATCCAACACACTCAGGTTCAAACGCAGCACAGACACTGGCATTGTCTAGACCAGTGGGGGTGAACCTATGGCGCATGTGCTGCAGCAGGATATTTGTAGCACTGAAAACTCTAAAAAGAGTTGCAGTCACTGGTCTAGACAATCAGGTCGGAAGCAATCTTCCAAATTCATCTGTGCCAGACCTCCACTGTACAGCACAGGAAAAAGAAAGTTCCCTTCTAGAATGACCTTATCTCATTTTCATTTCCCCAGAACAGAGGAATGGGGCCTGGGATAGCTGAGGGTTACCAAGTGCAAGTGGGTGGAGCCTGCAGGAACAGGGCCCACGCGGGGCCTAGGAAGTGCCTCTGGCCACTGCTGACCTACTACACCTTGCCCAGAAGCCTCAGGCTGACAGGGGCCAGCAGCATGTTTGCTATGTGTCTACTCCAGAGTCAAGGTGAAAAGCGCCACCTTCTCATCCTGCTCCAACCAGGCACTCTAGCATCTCACCTCTTCAGATGACAAGGGAGACGCCACTTTCTAGAGTTCACTCTTCCTTCTGTGAGGAGGATCTTCACCAGCCTTCCAGGATGCAGCCCTCTCCCTCACCCCACCCACCAAAAGCTCATCATTCACTGTGTGGAACTATCAGAGAAGTTCCCCAACCGCAAGCCCACACTTCTCCAGACCACAGTCCCACAGCCTCTACTCTGCCTCTGCCCTGCACACCTGTCTAACCTGCCCACTGCGGTCATGTGGTTCCTTAGAATCTAAATCTCATCACATTCTAGGGAGCTTCAAATTCCTCCATGGCTCCCCCTGGGGTCCTCAGGCTAATATCCAAGCTCTTTGGCACTCAAGGGCCTAGCTGTCCTGGTCCCCGACACTGGTCCAGGAAACGCAAGTCCACCTTCATGTTTCCATGTCAGCACTGCACAAGCAGACACGTGGTCATATCTTGCTCAGGGACAGCTGATTTATTTAGTTAGTTTTAAATAGGGTCTCACTATGTACTTCAGGCTGGCCTTAAACTAGCTATGTAACCCAGCATGGCCTCAAATTCACAGCGTTCCTCCTACTTCCACCGCAGAATGAGGGGATTACAGGCATGCGCCACCATGTCCAGCAGCTTCCCTTATCTTGCAGCACAAGAGTTGAGCACTTTCTCTGCCAATTTCATATATCTCTTTCCATTTAATCCTGAGACTCAGGAAGGCTAAATAACTTCTCCAGGGTCACAAAGCCAGCAAATGGCACAGAGTTCTGGTCTGACTTCAAAATCTGTGCCCTTGACCACTACCTCCTACCCTGCAAGGCCCAGGCCCTGCCCCCGGGAAGGCCCTGCACATGCTTGTCTGGTCAGGTGTCCAGCACAGGAGTACCGGGCGTGCAGGGCCTAGCATTCACTCTTCTTAGTACTTCCCTAGTGTTAAGTGGTGGGGATAGTTATCATACCCCTCTCACAAGCAGTAAAACTAAGGCTGGAAAGGGGTAGGTAGCTCAAGGTCTTACCGAGATCACCAAGGGAGCCAAGGGCAGACCCAGGCCTAGCATGTAAACGCCAATACAGGTCTTTCTCTGTGTAGCCTCAGGCTATTAAACCTAAAGTCAGGGGGAGGAGCCAGTGCAGTTCCCAAGCTGGCTTAGGAATCTCCAGAGCAGTTTGACAACATTCCAGCTCCTCCACTAGAGTGGTTCTGGAATGTGCTGCCTGCCTGGCTGGTGGCCCTGTCCAGCCTGGCATAGGACAGTGTCCTGTCACCATCCTGGAGATCCCTGCTGCCTGTCTCCACCAGGGGAGGGCGCTATGTGGAGAAACAGAAATCCCAGTTCTGCCATTCCCAGCAGCAGGAACTGGACAAGTCTCTTGGTTCCAAAATCTAAATCTCAATTAATAGAACAATAGAACCTGTCCCACAAGGTTGCTGAGATAGTTCTATGAGATGATTCTGACTTTGTTTTTTAACCATACAAAGCCTTCTGCATGCAGGGCAAGCACTCTACCATTAAGCTGTACTGCAACCTGATTCAGGCTTGTTTTATACAGTAAGAGATGAGCATCTGGGGAAGGCAGGAAAAATAAGGTTATCCCAGGAAGACAAGAAGGGACAGAAAGGGACAGCCACTGGCTGCAGATCAAGTGTTTCACCCTGAGAGCCATCCTCAGGCAGAAGGCAGTCCACGCACTCCCAGCACAGCCTGCAGCCCTCCTTATCCATCCCAGAGGTGGCCATTTCTACGCCTGTCCCTGTGTGGGATGTCAGGACTCTGAGATCAGACCCTTCCTGATTCCAAGGAGGCTGCTCTCAAGGTGGAGAGGGCACCCAGAAACAAGTAATGACACCTCAGGGTGATCAGGCCTGAAGGACACCAGGGAAGACCTCGGCAGGAACGAATGGGCAGCCAGAGGAGGCTTCTTAGAGCATTTTGGGTTTGTTCATTTAACTTTTTTGTATTAATGCACCTTTGCAGTATACAGTGACTCCAGTCTTCACGGGGACTTGGCGCAAGTGTACGACACATCTTCATTTTTTTACTTCCCCTTCCTCCATCTCTTGGTCCCCTTCCCCTCTGCAGCTACTTTCTTTAGTCTTCTTACACTGGTACCACACTGGCTTAACGCTTTTAATTCTAGAATGTGGATTGATAGCTAGTAGAAGGAGTTATTCTTCATTTTTTCTTTCTCTTTGGTTTGGTTTTTTAATTTTTTTAAACAATTGGATACATGGTCTCACTGTGCAGTTCAAACTCATAGTGATCTTCCTGTCTCAGCCTCCCCAGAGCTGGAATTCTAGGTGTGTGCCACCACACCTGGTTTCAGGGTTGGCACTGCATGCCTGCGGTTCAGGGCTAGCAAGGCATGCGGTATCGGGGATTGAACTCGGGTCCTTGCGCTTGCCAGGCAGGTGCTTAGACATGCTGAGCTATTTCCCCAGCCCCTTGTGTGTGTGTGTGTGTGTGTGTGTGTGTCTGTATGTGTGTTTTCTTTTCCTTTTTTTTGAGACAAGGTATCACTATGTAGTTCAGGCCGGCTTCGAAGTTTCTATGTAGTCCTGGGTGGCCTTGAACTATTCATGATCTTCCTGCCCCATCCTCTGGGAGTGCTGAGATTATAGGCATGTGCCGCCACACACAACCTTCATCATTTTCCTGTAAAATGTGATCGAAAATCAGTACATTTAATTATTTTGAAAACTATAATTGAGTCATAAGTAATTTATTTATATTGGCTGATTGCAGAAATCATTGCACTTTTTAGAAAAACTGGGCTCCTCATCCTGTAATAGGGTTTATCTTTCCCATTTTAGTAAATTTTTGGAGTTTTATTATTTATTTGTTTGTTTTCATAACACCTTTCTGTTTTTGTTTGTGTTTGCTTTGAGATGCTTTTTGCTATATTGCCCCAGGCTGGTCTCAAACTCTTTGGCTTAATTAATCTTCCTACTTTAATCTCCAAATAGTTGGGCCTATAATCTAATCATATACTACTATGTCTAGTCGCTTTGTTTCCTTTTTTATGTTTTTTAAAAATTTTTATTACGGCCAAGTGTGCTGGCACATGCCTATAATGCCAGCACTTGGGAGGCTGAGGCAGGAGGATCTGTGGGAGTTTGAGACCAGCTTGGGCTACAAAAGTGAGTTCAAGGCCAGTCTGAACTACATAATGAGACCGTGTCTCAAAAAGACAAAAAAAAAAAAAGAATTCTTTGGGCCGGTGAGATGGTTCAGTGGTCGAAAGCACCTGCTTAGGAAACCTTAGGCAACCACAGGGACAGCAGTTCGATCCCTGGCACCACATGCTGTGCCAGCCCTACCCCAAGGGCAGGTTGAGCCGGCCATAATAAAAAATTAAAATAAACGAAACAAAAATTTATTAGTACTGCTTGCAATACATAATGTTTACCCTGCTTGTGTGGAGTTGCTGACTTACATTTTGGAAAGTGGGTGAAAGTCAGGTAGATGGAGAGAAGGGAAGAGAAGACCAAGCAAAACCCAGAGCAAAGGCAATGGGAGCTGGTACTCAGTCCTGGGCTGGAGAGCAGTGGAAAGCAGGTGTGCTGCTCAGGACTAGGAGCATAGAAGTCACCCCCTGTCATAGCCCAAACATCCTAGAAGGCCCGAAGGCCAGCCAGTCCCCAGCCTTGATTGACATGCTGTTCCAAGACTTGACCGCTGTCTGTGGAAAAAGCTCAAGTGTGACCTCAGAGCTCCCCTCAGCTGCTACTGGACATTGGCACGACGCTTCCCCTGCAGGAGCCCCTCAGGCTCTCTTCTCCTCCCCAGGGTCTTTCCCTCTTGGGAACACCAGGATCTTGGCAGCGAGGGCTGCTCATTGTGGCTGATGTCAGAGCAGCTGACTGGGTGGGTCTCAGATTAGCCAGGCTTATGGACCAGGAAACTGAAACACCTGCCTTATTCAACCAAGGCAGAACTTCAAATCAGCCCTCCCTCTACACCCTGGTCGAGTCCAGCCCCTGCACAGGGCTACAGAGGCTGCTACTAAATTGAACAGGTTCAGAACCATTATACCCTGGTCTCCACTCCAACCTATCACATAGGAATGCTTCCAACCAGACAGAAGCAAAATAAACCTGGGTTTATGTCACATCCTAGAATCGCCTAGGCTAGGCAGTCTTGGTCAAGTCAGATCCTTCTCTGATCTTGGTCAAAGGAGGAGAATCACCTCTGCATAGGATAGCTCATGAGGAACGAGCAAGGCAGGGGGACAGCGCAAATCATGCATTGTCCTGATGTGTGGGCTGCATTTGCCCATCACAACGCAGAGACACTAAATGCCAGGAGCTCACAATTCTCCGTAGGAGGCCCTCCCAAGTGTTCCCAGCAGAGGGGCAGGTGGCAGAGTCTGAGTGATCAGGGAGACTCCTGGAAGAGAAGCTGTGATTAGATTTGAGAGGAGCACAGGTCCAGGTCAGAAGCAAGAGAAACAGTGAGAGGAGCCAAATGGAAAAGGCAACAAAAATAAAGAAAAGGAGATGTGCAAGTCTGTAAAGCTGAGATCACTGAATCTTTCCCTCAGTCCTTGAAGTTCAATGATTCTCAGCATCTAATTCCAAGGGGGTCAGGTTTGGGGAGTGAGTACTGACTTCTTTCATTCTGCCACTCATGCTTTGGATTTGCTTTTGATTGCAATTCTCAGAGCCCCAGGAGTCTGTACTGAACATTACCGCAGTCATAAATCACATTCCTAGAAACTATGAAGTCTCAACAAACATTTGCCAACACTCTTCTATGCCCAACTCCACAGATGTGGATTGAGTCTTATGTGGGTGATTAAGCTACAATTAAGGGAAGCCCACAACAGGTCCTACCCAGCCTAGGGTAGGTAGTGAGAAAGCTTGCCAGAGGGGTTGACGACTAGGAATTTGTTAGGTGAACAAAGAGGTGGGAGGATACTAAAGGCAGAAAAAGTGGCAAGTGCCAAGACTCAGAGGGTGTGAGTGCTACCTTCTGGGAAAGGTCAGGTGGTTATGTGTGGCTGGCACAGAAGGTTAGGAGCATGGAATGTGTGGGGGCCAGAGGAACCCATATGAAAGAGCTCACAGTCCAGGCTTGGCCTCTATTAAGGCATAAGAGGAGAAAGACATAGTCAAGATTGACCTTTAGGAAGATGGTATCACATGGAAAGTGGCTAGGACTGGGGAGTCTGATGGGAGGGAGATAAAGGAGGAGATCGTACATACAAAGACATGATAAGAAGAGCTGTCCCTTGGCCCTATGAGATGGAGTGTATCCTTCTGTGCCCATAGTCTAGTCATGGGAAGAATCTTTCATCTAGAAACTGGACAGGGAAGCTATATACTCACTAGTAATTCACATCAGCACGAGCCTGAAGGAGGCCCTTAGTGCCCTGGCCTCTCCTCTGGGGAGCTTCAAGGATAACAAAGAGGGTACCAGAGCAGAGAATTAGCAGCTGCCCAGCAGAGGCCAGGGTGCCCACCCTCTCATCAGAGATTCCTGCTACTCATTCTAGGCTAAGAATGATTCAGTCCTTGGAGGTTGGGTGACAGGGCAGTGGGAGCCATCCTCTGTCCAAGAATCCATAGTTGCTTTCATGAAGCAAGGCCATTCTATCTGATCATTCATTTATCAAACACTCCCTGCCACCTGCTCTGTGACCAACCTGTGCCAGGTGACAGGGACAGAAGGAGAAATTAGGAATAGTTTGATCTCATTCTGAACGGGCCTTTCTCTACAGTAGGTATAGAGCTCAAGCAGGACCCCACAGACAGCTTTTCCACCTCAAGGAGAGGCCAGGCCTGAGGACTCAAAGGTAGTCCCAGAGGAAGTTGTGGGCTGAAGGGTGCGCCAGACAGGCCTTAGGAGGCAGTTAGAGGAGAGGGAAGATTTCCTCAGGAGCACCTCCTCCTCCCCTACCCAGATCAGCAAGCCTCCCTGGATTCTATAAGCAAGGCTGGTCATCATAGGAGTAGCTGGATAACAGGACCACAAGAAAGTCCCAAAGACAAGCTCCTAGGGTAGAACCAAAACTTCCTTCAGCCTGGAAATCAGCCTCCCAAGGTGAGCCTTCTTCTCACACAGAAAAGACAGGTAAGCTCTAGGAGCACTTGAGCTTTGAGACCTGGAGCAAGATATTCTCCAAGCACCCTATTTCTTTATCTGCAAAATGTAGATAAGAGGGATTTTTGTAAATTATTACCAGAAAGCTGTCTCTGCAGAGGAGGGGTAAAGAGAAGACATTCAATAATTAAATCCCAATAAAACTTCAAACAAACAGCACAATCCTTCACTATTGCACATGTATTCTATTAGAGTTTTCAAAGAGTATTTAGATCTATGGAATATTATACTTTCCTATGCATTGCTCTTAGCTCATAAAACCCTTTCGTTACTGGGCTGGGAGTGTGGCTCAGTGGTAGAGGATGTGCTCTGGGATCCATCCCCAGCAACCTCTCTCTCTCTCTCTCTCTCTCTCTCACACACACACACACACACACACACACACACACACACGAGAACTCTTATAAGCAACTGGCATTTGAAGAGGCAAAGATCATCATTCCCCCAAAGTATTACCTAGAGAGACCCAATATCCTAAGATTCAAAGCCACAAAAATCTAAGCTCTCATGGGTCACTCCCTGGGCCTTGGGGGCTGTGTTCATATTCTCCTAAGTGGTCCTTGGGGGATCCTGTACATTCTGGGCAACAGGAGGACAGGAAAGGAGAGGTCACACCTTGTTCTGCATGTCAAGCTCCGCGACCATTTCTGAAGGTTTCACACTGTGCCCCCAGTCATGTTCCAGCTCCTATTCTCTGTCTCAGGACAACCTAAGGCTGGGAGGAGGGAAGAAGGGGTCACAGGCTTTCTGTGCCAAGTCTTCCTCTCACTTGCAGGTGCTGGCCTCCTTTGACAGGCTGGCTGCCCAAAGAATCTCATTTTTCCTACTCCCACCCAGACAGTCAACACTTCCCTGGAGGCCCAGCCTGACCCTCAAGCTCATTATTCCAGTTTAGATCCCCAACAAGTATGTGGGCCCAGGTAAGATGGAGATATCACGCTGAGAGGAATGGTAGTCACCTGGCCCCATAAATTTCAGACTTGCAGTGCTAGTTCCCAGCAGGGCCTGGCACTTGGGCCTGCCTCCTAGGGGGCACTGGCAGCATGGTGTGCGGGTCACTCCTCCTGTTCCTGACTGACCCTTCCTACAGTATCACCTGCCAGATTAAAAGTCTCCCAACAGATTAAAGTCTTAACTGTCCTTCGCTCCTCTTCAGTCTTACTGTAGCCCAGGACAGGAGGAGGCCACCTAGTGGGGCGCCGCGGGGGTATTAGGACCGCAGAGACTCTCCAGGTGCTCCTAGAGCTCAGACCTCGGCCTCACGCCCCAGGGGCGCCCACACAAACAAGTTCCCTAAATTTGGCTTCTTACTCCTCAGGGCGCCGCGCTCACCCACTAACACCCTAAACGACCCGATATGCGACCTAACAAGGGATTCGTCCTCTCTCACCGAGATTACGCTCCAGTGGAGACCAAGTTCAACACGGATCCGCAACGCGCTTTCACTGTTGTTATGCACGCGGTGCACCCCGGCTCGGATCTGCGCCTCCGTGGGACGGCCAGAGGCACGCGGCTCTCTCCCTGCCCGCCGCTGAGTCGGCACCCGAGCCAGGCGTCCCAGCGCCTCCCGGCCGCGCCCGACCGCTGCGCGCCCGCTGACCTCTCTGCGCTCACTCGGCCCTTCACCTCCGCGCCGAGCTCGTCCTTCCCCAAGGCTGTCCGCGAAGTAGCTGGGGGCTTGAGCCGGCGTCCGGCAGCCGCGCGGGGTCCCACGTGCCCCGGAGCGCAGCTTGGGGCCCCGCGCCCCGCCCCGCCCCCTGCGCGCCCCACCCAGCCCACTGCGCGCCCTACCCCTCGGCCCGGCCAGGAGGGGGCGGGAAGGCTCCACAGACCCCGCCTGGCCCCGCCCCCCACCAGCGCGACTGGGAGCAGCCACCCGGCCACCCACTTGCCCCCGGCGCAGGGCTGTGGGGTCAGCGTGTGCACACGGGGTGTTGCGCAGGAAGGCACCTGACCTGGCAGAAGACTCGCGCTTCCTGCACAGGAGCCCACAGCGGAGTGCGAGACGACCGAGGTTTACAAGTTTGCCCTGGGTCAGTGTGGCTCTTGTCGCTGTCCACTGTGGGAACTTTGTGCCAACTGGCCCCCTCCACCCTGAGTCCAGCCCAGCCTGGCTCGCCTTGGAGGCCAGATTAGGACAGAGCTGAGAAGGCTAGCGCAGGCTGGCACTCAGGCTCCTACCTGTCTCCAGTTCTTGAGGGGGACCAGGGAGCCTCCCTTCCCTTTCTTCATCTCTCCCGGTTTTTTTCTGGCCTCTCATCCTGACTTTCTTTTATTCCTTTCTCTGTCTTTCATTCCAGTCTGCCTGCCTTCTGTCCATCACAGATCTTGCCTCTGTCTCTTTCCTACTCTGTGAACTCTGGAGGCCCTGACTGGTCTGCTCCCTACAGTGTCTGGGAAGCCCCAGGAGGTCCTCAATCCTTGAATGTGCAGGTTGGATAAAGAAATTAGTGCCCTTGCCCCATTTCTGCTCTTGGAGTCAAGAGTACAGGTCTGACCCGGCTTTAGTACTGACTGGAAGACCTGACCGGTTGCAGTCTTCTTTGAAAAGAAACCAGTCACACTGATACACATTCCACTGTCTATCCACTGGTTCTTAGGATGGTCCAGGAGCTGGACAAATTCAAACAGGCCTCCTTGCCCAGGGACCAGCCTGGCTCCAGATCAGCTGACTTTCTGTAAGAGCAGGGTGGACTCATGGTGTTGTGTAGCTGAACCGCCTCTGCAGTCCCTCGAGACCTTAGCTTGTGAAACACAAAGAGCCCTTGTCCAGTCTCTTGCTCCTGTTGTCCAGCTGATACATGCAGCTTCCAGGGACTTAAGTATCCTCAAGGCCCCAAATTTTGGGCCCAAGCCTTAGGGTCCCAGTGTGGGAAACTCCTCTTGGATACTGGAGCCCCAGTCAACTCCTTCCGCCGCACCTCCCCCCACTACCACTTAACTCTATCAAACTTTCTAGGATCACTGCTATTTCCCTCAGAGGAAAAATATTCCTTGAATTCCAATATGAGGACCCAAGGCCTGGTCTTAACCTGTATCAAGCACACTGGATAGTGGCTGATCCAAGGCTCTGCATCCCCTGGGATGGTCCAGCTTCCTTACTTTAAACGCAAAGAAATTGCATCCCTGAGATACATGGCATGTGAGCTGCCACATCAGACGACTTGGGCTGCAAAGCAGAGGCAAGAGCCTTGTCCTTGAATCCCACTGCTTTGGGTTCAGATTCTAGTCATGTTTCATTCTCTCTTGTGATTTCTATTTTAGCTCCAGGATTCTCTTCTGCAAAATAGAGTAATAATAATCTTTTTCTGCTGGCCTGTCCAAAGTTGTTTTTTTCCCCCAGAGTTTTGCTCATCCTCTATCCCAAGTTCCTCATGTTTAGGAGCCAATATCTCCTCTCATGAGGGGCTGGGAGTTCAGGTTTCCCAGCACTTCTCTGGCACACTTCCATTCTTGATTCCCCAGCAGAGTGCCTCCTTCACGTACCCCAGAAAGCCTCCACTCAGCTTCAATTTAATTAAGCACCTTTGCTTTTTATGATTTTTATGTATTTACATTTCCTGGTTAAAATTTGTTGAAAGCACACAGAAGATTCTATGGTAAAAGAATTTCGAGCTATTGATCCAACCAGGAAGTTGAGGCCCAGTGAGTCATACACAAGCACCCACCCAAGGGGTAGAGTAGCACTGAAGAAGCATGCCCAGAGCCCAAGGCCTAGAGGTGGAGGCCCAGGCAGTGTAATGGTCTCTTGGAGGTGGGTAATGGAGCCAGGGGATCATTGAGAGGGTGCCATTAGCACAGCAGGTCAGGGGGGAGAGCACAGGCAGCCTTGGCTCTTCTGATGCATTAGGAGGCTTCCTGTATTTTCAGCCCTGCGGAGGCATTTGGCTCACTCAGGCTCTCTCGTCTTCTCTGTCTTTCAATTTTGCTCATTTCCCTGGAGAAAACCTGCTCAGAGAATCCGTGCTGGGAGTAGAGCCCCTGCCTTCTTCAGGCTCCTACCTGGCTGGGGTGGTGTCTCTGTCACCTCTCCCTGCCACCCCCTGCTTCACAGGGACTCCAACGCCCTCAAGATGGAGCCCTCCACCTCTGCAGCCTGCCACTCCTGGCCTCCCCACTCCTGCCCAGCCTTCTGCTCCTCAGCAGCTGAGCTGGGCCCTTGCCCACCTCCTGCCTAACATTTGCTGTCCCTCCCTGGGAGTGTCCCCTTTAGGCTTCTCTGCCCTTGGCGTCTGCTTTCTGGCTCATTGCTTTCCCACTTTTAGGGGCTCTACCTTTGCTATGTTGCTGTCCCCCTCAGTGTCTGTTTCTCTCCTCTAAAATGGATCTGTACTCTGGGGAGATAGCTTGATGGTTTAAGTGCCTGCCTGGCAAGTGCAAGGACCCAGATTTGATCCCTGTGCAGCAACTGGGCTTGGTGGCACACGCCTATAATCCCAGCAATGGGGAGGCTGAGAGAGAAGGATCACTACAAGTCTGAGTTGCATAGCAAGATCCTGTACCAAATAAATAAGTAATTAAATAGGTAAATAATTAAAAATATTTATTTAAAAAGGGATATGTAATGGGGATCTTTTTGAGGGCAGCCAGGGTCCATGTGGTGCATAGTTAAATGTTTAGGACCCAGCACTTTCCTGTCATGTGGCCAGTTTCTGTATCTGTGGTGTGTGAGTGAGGAAGAATTCTTTAGGGTTCACCTTCTTTGTACTAGCAATTGTATTAAGCATCTCGCTTAATCCTCATGAGGATCCTGTGAGGTAGGCATTACTATTCCCGTGTTAGGTGTAGGAAAACTGAGGCTCATAAAAAGGAGGTGAAAGTCCAAGTCACACAATGAGTCTGTCGTGGGTCCCCTTACCCTGGTACCCTGTTGGGAAAGAAGGCCTTGCTGAGTTCCCAAGTGGTGACTGAGCTGTAGCATTGGCACCTACACTGGTGGCTCTGGTTACATGGAGCTGGGTTGACTCCAGCAGCTTTGTCTTTCTTGCTGTCTGGACTGCTGCATGGGCCTGCACTGTCCTCCCTCTCTCTGTGGCAGGAGCTGGACTCCTCAGGCTTCCGAGGCAAGGTCTGGGGCACCGATGCCAAGTGCAGCCTGGCGTGCCAGGATGCAGACACCAAGGGAGGCAGTGCTGGGGAGCAGGAAGCCTGAGCTAGGTTCTATGTCTCCCAAAGAGCAGCTATATAATTTGTAGGACCTAGGGAAAAGTACAAATAGGGGCTTTTTATTTAAAAAAAAATGCTAAAAGTTTCAAGATGGAGATAGCAGAGTATTAAATCAAGTACAGAGCCCTTCAAAGCATGGCTGTAACTGTACAGGCCGTATGCCCAGGAGCCAGCCCTGACCCCAGCCTTGGTTTTTCATCTGCCTTCTTCAAGATTACACAGTAGTTCAGTGGGAGAAGCCAAGATCAGAGCCCTGGCCTGTCGCTCAGCACAGCTAGTGCTTCTTGTAATACAGGCAAGGGAGAGGGGGTAGGAGGGAGGTGGAGAGAGGCTGCCCAGGACAAAGAGGGCCACTGTGCAGACACAAAGACCTGACCACAGAGGCCCTATGAGGCTGGGCCAAACAGATGGATGGAGCTGCGTGACTATCCATGGTGACTGGGAGTGCAGCCAGGAGCGGCTTCCCAGTCCCTCCCTGGCTGGGGGCGAGGCGGGTGGCATGCAGGAAATGGGTCAGTAAAGGGAACTGGACTCAGGGTGGTGCCCCTCACTCTGCTGCAGACCGCTAGAGCCAGAACCCGCCCCACTCTCCCTTCCCCTTCCCCAGAAGCCTGCTTCATGCTGCTTATCATACTGTGTTCTCTGCCCCAGTGAGGCAGGGGAATAAGCAATTGACTCTGCCACAGCTTCAATCTCACAAATCCTGCTAGTGGCCATCCCCCATCACACCCGGGGGGTGAAGCATAAGCCTTCCATGTGACAGTTGAGGCCATTTGTGACCTGCTTTGTTGGCTTTTCCGCCCTACCCATCCCATTCTCCACCAGCCCCCATATATCCCACCATTCCCCCTAGGGTTCTGTGCAGTCACACACAGCCCTGTGTTCACTTGTGCTTTTCCATCAACCCAAGGTGCCCTTTTCCTTGCTCCATGTGGGCTGAAATCTTTTCTCTTTCACAAACCAGCCAAATGCCACCTCCACCAGCCAGCTCTCTTCTACCCTGACAGTTGGCCTAAACTTCACCTACAGATGCATCCACCCACCCTGCCACAAATGTCATATTTATCCATTCTCTTCAGTGCTTATTCCATACTGGATTGTGTAGTGGCTGTTTGCATCCATGAAATCAGTCTGGAGGGTGGGGCCTGCAGGGCAAGTGGGCAGCACTAGAGGGGCGCAGTGGAAAGCAAGTCACAGTGTGCAAAGAAGCAGTGACACAAGCCTGACTCAGTCTGGTTCTTGAGTTCAGATAACAATGAGTCCAGAGTGGCAGGAGTTAACATTCAGGGGCATTGTCATTTATAGTGAAAAGGTTCAAAAGGGCTAGGACATCAAGGGCTTTATTGCCATACTAAGGAATTTTTTTGTTTGATTGTTTAAAAACACCTCCATTTTTTTCCTCAATCAGGTTTACCAAGTAATTGATTTTTGCTCTTTATTATTTCCTTCCTCTTGATTACCTGGAGGTAATTTTTGTGTATTTTTTCCACAAGTCTATTAAAGTGAATGCTTACTTTGTTTATTGTCATTCTTTAGAAATAATGTAAGCACTTAAGGCTCTCATTTTCTTTGTATATTTATTTGTATATGCAAAGCGTTCTTTATCATGATTTTATACCTAATTAGTAATTTAATTTGTTTTTGAGACAAGGTATCACTGTGTATTTCAGGGTGCCCTTGAACTCACTATGAAGCCCAGGCTGATCTCAAACTCACAGTGATCCTCCTGCCTCAGCCCCTGAACTGTTAGAATTACAGATGCATGCCGCCATGCCAAGCTATAATAAAATTCTTAATTACTTTGACCTACACAAAACTCTTTTTAGAGGAATAAAACTATTCTTTTTTAGAGGAATAGTTAGAGGAAGACCTTTATTTTACTTATTATTTTTAATTTTTCTATCTTATTTGTAGAAATACCATAGAACATATTTTTCCTTGCCTTTAATCTAAATAAATTGTGGTGAAAATAAAAGCTCAGCAAGACATTTGCCTTAAGCCATTGCATTGCACTGCATGTATGAGAGGCAGCAACAGTTATGATAAGTGATATATCCAAAGTTATGGCCAATTTAACCTTTTTCCATTTCCATGCACTCCTAAAAGAAAGCCATATCTCATCTATTACGTGAGGTCATACAGTCCCTCGTGTTAGTCCAGCAGAGCAATCATGCCATCTGGCTTTAAATTTTCCCCAATAAAGAACTTTCACAGAAATTTAAAATGGCCAAGTAAGAGCAGCAGCAAAATAAAACCTGTTCAGGACCTATGGTGGAGACACCTGGAAAACAACTGAGCAAAAAGAAAAAGAAATCAAGAAAGATGACAGGAAAACTAGAAACTACAAACCGAAGAAACTGAAGACAATGCAGAGAAAAGAAAGAAGCAGTGTGCGCTAAACCTAGCTCCTGGGAGCAGGTCCTGTCTCTGCACACACAGGTAAGCTTGGTGGGGGTCTGACCAGAGCAGACTGGCAGCATTAGCCCCATGACAAGCCCACGGTTACTGTAAGCTCCAGATAGTGTAGGGCTTTACTGTCAAAGTGACTGCCTGGTAGGCTAGAGTTGGAGGGGACATTTACTGTGGCGGCCACCATACTTGGGAGTAATATAATCAGAAGGCTTTCCGAAGGTTTTATTGTTTAAGACTGAGCCACTTTGGAGTCAGAAGTCACAGGATAACTTCATTGATGTTACCCTACTATAGTGACTGGGTGGTCACAAGAGACAGTCACAGGGAAGGGGTAGGCTGGATGCACATCCCTTGAGAAGTTCAGGCAATAAGAAGCTCCCAGGCTGTGGAAGACATGGCAGTC
>PVKN010005783.1:0-29960 GCA_004027915.1 Capromys pilorides | reverse complement strand
GTTTGTCTTAGGGTAGTTCCAGGAAGCTGATTTACAAAGGGTTGAGGTACAGCAGTCTGGGCAGGGGAGGGGAAACCACCCAGGGTAATGCAATACCCTGCAGGGAGGGGCAGCAGAGCCACCATCGCCTGGCCCTGAAGAGGTGAGAACGGGGAGAGCTTTCTAGTTGAGGTTTAGTTTTTGTTTTTGGTACTGAAGACCAAACCCAGAGCTTCCAGCTTGCCAGGCAAACATTCTACCACCGAGCTAAATCCCCAGCCTCAGGGAGATCTTTCTAGACTTTGGAAGGAGCTCAGTAAGGGAGGACAACCTTGAGCAACTTCACCGACCTCCTGTTGAGACGGCAACGCCAAAAGCTGAGTGAGTCACCTGGGGAACCGAACCTCGGTCCCGCTCTGCAGTCTACGGCTTCCTCCTTAGTTAAAGGAAGTAGAAACTAGGAAGCGCGAGGTTCAGTGGGCGCGGCACACGTGGATCTGCCCCGTGCCCACGGCAGGATCTGCCCCTGTGGGGGCGGCGGGGAGCCAGGCCGAGCACTTACCCTCGCACAGAGGTGTCCTCTTTCCATTGCTCAGTCTTGGTTGTGAGTTCACTCCCAGCAGAGTCCATCTGACGTGGGAGTTCCTTCTGGTCTGCGTTGAGAGCACTCAATAAGAAGCTCTATGTTTTCGAGTTCCTATGAAAGACCCTGGGTTTGGCCCTCTCTCCAGGTGGGATCCCTACGCCTCGTAGGTAGTGCAGTCCCATCCAGAAACTCCGTTCTTTGGAGTCGTCTGATCCCTGGCTCCTTCTCCCTTTGAGGACCACAGTGCTGCGGGGCTCCTTGACTTGCTTCAAGGGCAGCCTTTTGTGCCTTCTGGTGTTATGGGATGGAGGGGCTGCAGCTCTCACTTTTTTTGAAAAGATGAGATTTCATTTGTAAACATTTATTTGTTAATTTTAATTTTTTTTTTTTTCAGGACTGGGGTTCAAACTCAGAACCTTGCACTTGCCAGGCAGGCATTTGTGCCACGGAGCTATCTCCCCGGCCCCAATTTTTTCATTTTTGAAAAATTGTAGCAAAATACAAAAATCATTTGCTATCTTCTCCTTTTTTTTTTTTTTTTTTTCTAAATTTTGTCTTTTTGAGACAGGGTCTCACTATGCAGTTCAGGTTGGCTTTGGGCTCACTTTTGTAGCCCAGGCTGGTCTTGAATTCACACTGATCCTCCTGCCTCAGCCTCCCAAGTACTGGGATTAAAGGCGTGTGCCACCACGCCTGGCTCTTATCTTCTCCATTTTTAAGAGTACATTCAGGGTCAGTGAAATAGCTCAGTGGTCTAAAGCGCCAGCTTAGGCAAACTTAGGCAAGTGAGGGACAGTGGTTTGATCCCCAGCACCACACGCCACGCCAGCCCCTACCCCCAGGGCACGCTGAGCTGGCCACGAAAAACAAGTACATTCAAGTGACACTGAGTACATTTGCATTGCTGTGTTACCAACCTCACCGTCTACCCCCAAAAGCTTTCCATCTATCCAAGTGGAAATTCTGTACCCATTAGATGTGCTCCTCCCTCCACGGTCCAGTGCCAGCAGAGCCAGTCTGGTGGGGGCGCGCATAGTGGTTTGCGCATGGCTCTCTCTTGATGTGGCAGACAGAAGAGAAACAAGGGAAGCAAACGATGCAGTGTCTTTTGGAATAAGGACTCTGGTCCCATGCGTGAGGACTCCGTCCACATTACCTCCCACAGGTCCCACTCCGGACAGCATCACATGCCCAACTAGGCTTACATAATCCATATGAGGAAGAAAGATCTTCATTGAGTAGAAGTCATGACCCTTATTCATGCTTTCAAACAATGCCATCTAGCCAGGTGTGGTGACACAGACCTGTCATCCTAGGCGGAGGCAGCAGGATGGGGTGTCTGAGGCCAGCCGGGTCTGCACAGTGAGTCCAAAGTCAGCCTGGACTCACAGTGAGTCGGTATCTTATAACAAACAATGTATCTATTTTTCCAAATTAGATAGGGCGGTTAATTATAATCAAGGGAACGGCAAATGAGGCAACTATAATAAAAGAAGCATAAAAGTATGAATCTATTCAATCAAGAGCAAAGAGACAAACATCAAATAATGAAGCATGCACGCAATGCCAGGAGCACATGCCAAAGTGAACTGCTGGGCTGGCCGAATAGCTCAGTGGATTAAAGCACCTCCAAGCAGGCGCAGGGGTCAGGGGTTTGATCCTCAGGCCTGCAGTGCCAGCTCCACCCCTGGGGTGCGCTGAGATGGCAATTGAGACTGGGCATGGTGACGCGCGTCTGTAATCCCAGCTCTAGGGAGGCTGTAAATAGGTGGATCACTACGAGTCCAATCTAGTAGTGAGACCCTGAACATCCTAGAGACCCTTCCCTAAAATACAAATAAATAAATAAAAATGAATAAATGGAACTACTGAAAAGAAAAAGGTTAGTTGCCTGTTTTCAAAAATCAAGACAGAAAGAGAAATGTCGTGAGTCATAGTTAGAGCTTATCATTTGGTAACTAACATAACATAAAATATTGTGAATATTTTTCTAGTATTCTGAATCTCCCATCCAAATATCCAGGATATGCCCTCTTTGCCTCATAACACAGAGGGCCACGGGCGCCAGTCACCCCAGCTGAGTGTCAGCCCCGATGCGCTTGCCTGCCGTTGCTGTCCTCCCCCAGGAATCGGACATTTCTGATGTAGACCGTGGGCCTGTCCCTGCCTTTCCCTGTTAAAGCATCGGGCGGGCAACTAGGGAAGACACCGTCTTACTCAGTCTGGCAGGCTCTGCTTGAAGGGGAATTTGGAGGATTTCACTCTCCAGGCAAAGGGTTCTGACTCTGTGCCGTCCTTTCCCTTGCAGAATGGCCTGGGAAAAGGCAGCCTGAGCGTTGCTGCTTGTCTGGACCAGGAAGCTGCAAGACTTCGCACAGCCTGAGCACACTGAACTTAGAGGAAGAGGTCAGCCATCAGAATGCACCCTAGTCTGGGAGTCCATGGGTGTAGTAGCCCAAGATGTTTTCCTTTCTTTTCTCCTTCTGTTGGCCAAAGAGAAACCATAGTGGCAAAATCTGCCTGGAAACCAGATGGTGGATGTGTTGACTCGAACCATTTGCGGGCTGCAGGGAATATGTCTGGTCTCCCCAGCCAACGAAAGAAGGCCCCTCTTCACACTGAAGCCTTGCTCAGTCTTTAGAACATTCCATTTTTTCCTTTTTTTGTTTTTTAAAATATTTTTAGTACAGGGTCTACAGAGTCTCACTACACAGATCGGACTCGTGGTGATTCTCCCGTTTACAGCCTCCCAAGTGCTGGTATTACAGGTGCGCGCACCTGCCTGGTCTCAGAACACTCCATTTTGCACAGTGGCTGATGTCAGAGCAGCCAAAGCAGGAGAGAAATGAACACGGTGAGCTTCAAATCCCTGCTATCCAGGAAGAGCCATCCTAGTGCTCACAGTGGACTAAGGGAGGGTGAGCTTCCCTGGGACAAGGGATGCTATCAGAAAGAGATGAGCCGACAGAGGGAAAAGAAGGGACAGAAGAAAGATTTCTAGAATGTGGAAACAAGGAGTCTGCCCTTTCTAGGAGTCCACTCTCCGATGCTGAATGTGAACTCTCCCAAGCCTAGCCCGCCGTCTCGCTGGCTACCACTAATCTAGTTCTGAAGCAGTCCTGTGAGGGAGGATAGGGTTCAGGAGAGGTCTGTGTGCTTTTCTCCAGGCTGAAGGAGAAACATCTTCCATGCGGGTGCACGTGCCAGAAGACGGAGAAGCGGTTGACGCTCCGCAGAACTGGTCTGTAAACAGGAGCCTCTAGCGCCCCTAAGGACGAGACCGGCTGGGTGTCGGTGACTACCCTGTCCAAAACATTCCGTAAGAGAGGAAGCCGAGTCTTTAGTGGGATTGCTCATCCATCCAGGCCATGCTATGTTCTCCTGGACCCTGGAGGAAGCCCAGGCAGTGGCTCTTCCTCCAGTTCCTTCGGTCTTCTGATGCCCACAGCTGGTTCCCCTAAAGCTGCATCTTCCTCTTTCTGAGCTTACGCAGTCCCTTGATCTTGCGGGGTGGACAGCGTGCAGATGTACGGCTCTGAATTCCTCTTCTACGCGTTCTTACCCGCGGGGCGTTGGGATCTTCAGCTTGTCCCCTTTTACTTTCCTGGTCCTAGTGTGACTGTTCGTGGCACAGGCACCACGGCGAGCGTCCGTTGCCCCCAGTACCTGGTTGGAGAACTCACTTCCTCGCATTAGACTCTTCCCAGATGGTAACATGACCTTATCACCTCAGTTTACCACAGGGCACAGCCGCAGCGCTACCTGAGGCCTCCTCCACGCCACGAGTCCTGTTCCTGGCTCTGTTCTTTTCTGCGCAAATTCTGCTTGATGCACTCTTAGGGTCTGCTGGCGTTGCGCTGCTCTCCCCGCTCCTTTCCGGAGTAGGCCCAGGGCACAGAGGTTTGGGGTGACCTTGCCAGCGTCTCTCCTCCTGCTTCCCTGGCGCTGGTGCCTGCTTCCCCAGTTGTAGAGCGCCCTCTAGGAAACGCGTTTCAGGGAAGCCGGCCTCTGTGCGCAGGTATCTGTTTCATCGTGGGCTGTATTTTTAGCTTCTATGCAGTCTCTGAGAACTTGACCACGAAAACATTCCCAGGAAGAAGCAGGACACCAGGGAGCAGAGAGGGAAGGTGGGGGAAGCGAAGAGAGGAGGGAAGAAGGGTCTGTGCACGAGAGGACCCCAGGGGAAGTTCTAAGTGAAATCCTACGTAGGCACCGTCTTGCAATGTTAGACCTTGAACAGGACCCTTCCTGTATTTGTTATCTGTGGTACGGGTGTCTCTTCCCACTTTTCAGAGGAGGAAACTGGGCTTTGCATTAAAAATAGCACACCTGAGAGGACGCAGCAGGTGAAAGCCGAGCTGGACCCAGGACTGCTGATGCTGGCACTCCTCCCTGGCCGCTCCGTTCCTGGGCCAGGAAAGGCGAGGGCCCTGGCTGAGCTCAGGGGAGTCGAGTCCTCCTCCAACATGCTCAGCTTTTTTTTTCACAAATTAAAAGAAAAAAAGTTAAGACTTAAGCCCAGGGTTAGCATGATTTATCTTTCTGCGGTAACAGAATTGTTTTGGAAGTACTGGGGACGGAACACAAGGCCTTCCCATTGAGCTACATCCCTGGCCCTTTTATTAAGTTTTTATTTTGAGACAGGGTCTCGCTAAGCTGCTCACTTTCCCAGGCTGGGCTTGAACTTCTGATCCTCCTTCCTCAGCCTCCCAGAGTGCTGGGATTTCCAGTGTGGGCCACCGTGCCCAGCCAATGAATGATTTTTACATTAGGCTTATTTCTTTTTTTCTTTCTTTCTTTCTTTCTTTCTTTCTTTCTTTCTTTCTTTCTTTCTTTTTTTTCAGAACCAGGGATTGAACTTAGGCCATTGCGCTTGCCAGGCAAGTGCTTATTCTACTGAGCTATGTCCCCAGCCCCTAGGCTTGTTTCTGCACAAGACAGAATCAATTATTTTCCAAGCTGGGAATACATCTTAGGAGGGAGGCAATAATAGACTGAGTGAAAGTGTGGAAGGATAAATCCACTTGAAGAGAAATAGAACTGCTAGAAATCCCAGGGCTGAGGCCCACATTCCAGGGACAGGGGGCCCTCCTCTGGGCACTGCCCTGCAGCCTGGGCAGACACAGGGCTCAGCAGTACTGGGCTTCCCAGGGCTGGGCCAGTGCCCCTTTCTGTGACTTCACACCCTTGCACTCTTCCCTTCAGCCTTTCTATGTTTTATGAAGAGTTCTTGAAGTCGGGAGCTCGTGGAGCTGAGAACTCTGAAGATGCTGCTGTGTCACCAGCTTTACAAAGGAGCTCTGTTCCGATCGCTGCGAGATAGTTTTCAGTCAGGTGAGAGCAGCACAAGGAGCTCACAAAACAGTCCCGTCAGCTGATCCCTTGTGGCCTCCCCAGCCCGGGGAGGGAAGGCTGCTGTCGGGAATCGGAGCAGAAGCCCCGCCGTCAGTCAGGCAGTCAGGCGGCCTGGGCTGTGCCAGGGGCCTGCCTCAGCTGGGAGTCAGGTTGCAGCTCCGCCTGCCCAAATTGCCCAGTAATAAACTGCACTGTGCAGAAACTTCCAGCAAAGTGCTGGGATGTCTGAGGTCATAGAGACCTCTGCACATGAAGGAGAAAAGTCAAGTCCAGCGCATAATTCTGTCTCTAAGCCAGATCTGGGTGATGGGAAAGGATCCCAAACAACACTACTTAACTCTTTCTGGGCCAGAATCCTGAGTGTGGGTCGGGCCCAGAGGACGTCACCTCATGCCCGCTACCCCCACAGTGGCCTAGTGGGTGGCAGTCTTCAGCTGGAACTTTGTGGATTTACTATGGGAAAGGGAAGGGAGAGGCGGGAAGAGGAAATTAGGAGGCCCTGTTTTGATTTTTTTGAGAGGAGAGAGAATGGCAGTGTCAGGGTGTGCTCAGGCCCCTCTCCAGCACCAGGGGGCCCGGGGCCTGCAGGCCCGACACCTGCACTCGGTCCTGGGCACAGCTCTCCTCCTGTGCCCATGCCTGGCAGAGCCCTGGCTGCATGGAGCCAGCAATGCCTGCTTCAGGCTGGGCAGTGCTGAGGGCCAACATTTACCCAGACTCACGCCAGCTGTGCGCCTGGGAGACGGCTCCCGGGACTGCCCGTGCTCCTGCTCTGGCTGCCACTAAACTCAAGGGCGCTGCATTTATCGGGGAACCGGAGAGCCCCGGGGTGGCACTGTGCCAGGCATGCTCCCTCTTCTTTCTGAAACTTCAAAAAAGTGAGCCAAGCCTCGCGCATCTGGGGACCCTGGCGTGCATTTCTGCCCAGCTGAAGGGCATGCAGCCTGCCGGGCCAGCCTGGAGGAGGCACCATGCAAATGGCCTGGGTCTCCCGTCTTTACCCTGGCCTGTCCAGCTGCTGCCCATCGCTCCGCCCCCTCACGCAGGTGCACAGCCCAGGGGCAGGGCAGGCTGGGAGACGTGCAGGTGCTGGGGCTGCCCACGGTGTGCTTCCCTCCTCCGCTGTCTGCTGGAGGAAGGGGCGATGGGAGGGCTAGGGAAAGCAGTCGTATTGGGCGGATTAACAGTGGCTCCCATTTATTGAGACCCCGTCAGGTGTCACGTGGTTTCCAAATCGAGTATCTTTATCCTTACTTTGCAGATGAGACAACGAAGCCTTCGACGCTGGAACGTGTTGAGGCCTCACCGCTAAAAAAAGACGGAGCCTGCGTTCAGATCCGCACGCCTGAGTTGGAAGCCCGTGCTTTCTCCGCAGTCCCCACTGCCTGTTCGTGTTTGTCCAAATGACAGCATTGTTCTTCAGCTTTCCCAGAATTCTGCGAGCTCCCCAGATCTTTTCTTTCTTCTTTCAAGCGTTACCGTGTTTATAAATATAAGCAGTTATATCAACCCAGGGCATGGACACGATCTGCTAACTTAAACTTTGTACTGATTTTCTTTTCCACGTGGTTATTTGACGGGCGGCTCAGAGTTAACACACATGAAACCGAATTCCTGGGGGCCACGCTGTCCTATCACAGCTCCGGTCACCTCCCTCCTCACAACTCTGTTCCCCTAGGTGCTCCAGGGAAACAACCTGATGCCATGTTTAATTCTTTTTCTTCTATAAAACATCAGTAAACACCGAAGGCTCTACTTTTAAAATACATTAGAATCTATCTCTTATTGCTGCTACTCCCCGATCCAAGGTTTATTTTCCATCAGCCTGGATGACTCTGATAACTTGTTTCACACCGTTCATCTGCCCAGTGGACCAATCAGCTTCACACATTACTGAACTCAAATGCTAAGTCCTCCGAATGGCTTAGGGGCCGTGTAGGAGCTTCCCTCCCTCTCTGGATGATTTTCTCCTTCTCGCCACTAACCGGACTCTGGCCACACACAGCTCCTTGTTTTCCTTAAACCTCCCACGGCCACCTGTACCTCAAGACTCTGTGCTTGACATTTGCTCTGCTGGGAAACCTATCCCAGACACCCATCTGGTCTGCTCCCTCTTTCCTGAGATCTCTGCCCAAATGTCACTTTGTCAGTCGGGCTACCATTTAATAACTATGGTAGGTAGTGTCTGAACATGATCTCTCAGTGAGCCTCACCCTGTAGCATCCGAAGCCTTCTGTGGCCTTCTCTGCAATCTAGGGGACCCTATGACTCATTCTGGCCAGGAGAGTGTGGCAGAGGCCACACCTGCATGGCTTGGAGGACTAGGTTGTAAGAAGCTTCACAATTTTTGCCTGGATTTCTGGGAACACTCGTGGTGCTGGAGGAGGAGGGAGAGGCAGACACACAGTCTATAAGAAGCCTGACTACCTGAACCTGCTACATGGCAAGGAACCTGAGGGTAGCCAGGGATGGGTTCTTTGGAGCCATAGCGATGTGTCAGATGCTAGGGGCTCCAGCCTTCTCAGCTGAGGGGCCAGCCATGTGGATGACGAAGATACTTTATATGCCCCACACACTCAGTTCTTTACCAACCTCCAACCTCAGTTGTCACAGGACTGTGAGGACTCCAAGTGGGAGTCACTGAGCCAACCTACAAAGTCATGATAAATTGTGGCGCAAACCATGAGGGCATTTTGCTATGCAGCAACGAATGCTTGGAACGGAAGTCAGTGAAGTCGCACCCCCATCCCTAATGCCACTCCACCTCCTCCTCGCTGCGTTTTCTTTTCCTTCATTGCTCTCGTCACCACCTGGCTTCCTGTGTGTGCACCTGTTTGTTATCATCTCCAGGGAGACGGAGATGCAGGGAAGGCAGAGACTCTGTCTTCAGGACCATATCCCTCGTGCCTGAAATAGCAGCAGCCTTCAGACAGGCCCTCAGGTAATGCTCTTTGAATGAATGCATGTGTTCAACGTACTTCACTCAGGTCTGTTTTTTCTACACATCACAAATCCATAAGAGGAATGACGGACGTTATTTTCAGTAGTTGCTGCCTTGGAACTTCCCTCCGAGGGACACGCTGTCTGGAGCAAGCGAACCTGCTCAGTCCTTGCCTTCCCATGGAAGCAGAGCTTGCAGGCAGGGAGAACTGAGGTCCTTCTTTTAGTGCTGTAGTGTGTACTGACCTCTGGAGATTGGGACCAGGACAGTCCCCCTCCCCCAGGCACAGTCTTACGTCAGAGTCCTGACTCCGTGATGTAATGGTATTGGGAGACCGGGCCTTTGGAGGGGACTGGGCCATGGGAAGAGAACCCTCACGAGTGGTAATACTGCCTTATGAAAGAGTTCTTGTGAGTTCTCTAGGCCTCTTCTGTCACACCGTGAGAAGTGTCTGTCTGTGAACTACGAAGCAGGCTCCTACAAGATGTGGAATCTTCCAGCACCTTGATGTTGGACTTTGTAGTCAACACAAGTTATTAGAAGTTGGGCCAGGGATGTAGCTCAGTGGCCTAAGTGCTTGCCTGGCAAGTGCCAGGTCCTGAGTTCGATTCTGGATACCAAAAAAAAAGAATATTAGAAGTAAACATTTATTGCTTAATCCAAGCAGCTATGGTATTCTGTTCTAGTAGCCTGAACTAAGATGATGAGGCCATAGGGGTCAGGGCCAGACACTCCACGAGAACATCCCCTGAATATGACCTAATGGAGGTACCTAGGATCGAGTCAAGCCCTGGTGGGGAGGTTCCTTTCAGTCCCCCTGTGCTGTACACAGCCACTTCCTCACTCATCTGAGGAAGGACAGTCCCTTTCCACTCCACGTCACCTGCAGAATGTCACATACTAAAGTATGAACTTCTACATTCACATTTTATTGGTCAGAATGGAAGAAAGCAGTTGGGCTGAAGAACACTGAACTTGAACGTTTAAAGTGATTTAAAAGTTTGGAAATAGGAATTTTTTTGGAGTTGGGATACAGTTCAAGATCTCATCTCAATACTTCTGCCAGCACAGGGACGCTCCAGCCATGAGTCTCTTTTACAGCTTGTTTTTGGCACTTCCGGAGAAAGAAGACAGAAGCTCCTGGATTCTTGAGGAAATAAATGTGAGCAGGGCAGAACCCGGCCCCGGGCCGAGTGTCCCTGGGTCACGTGCCCACGAGGTCTGCACACCTGCCAGCTGCTGTCCGGGTTCCCGATGGCTCCTTCCGGGGTCAGCAGGTGCACTTCCCCCAGGCACAAGCCACGTGGTGCCCCACCTTGTAGACACAGAGGAAGAGAAAGAGCCTGCATGCCACAAAGTCCCAATGCCTCACGTGACTATGACCAATGACACAGAGCTGGCTCCCCTGCGCATACCTACGTTCTGCTTTCCTCAGTGTGCTCTTGGCGACCAGGGGGTGCTGCCTGTCTCCCTCTGCTGTTGTATGACACTGATTGGTCATTTCTCCAGAAAAGGGAGGCTATAAAAAATGGTCACAGTTTTACTTCTCTCCAGACTGAAAAATTCTCCTGCTTTACAACATCAGCCTTTCAAGATTCTTCTAACTCCTCGCTTGTGGTTCCTCTAGCCTAAGAGCGAAGTGGGCATCCTAGGGAAGCAACCCATTTAGAGATTAGAACACTGAGTTGGAGAACCTTACATCAGCCAGGGAATGAGACAGATCTCCAGACACGCGGTCCTTGCATCCTCCAGCAGCGAGCATCGTGAGGTTACAGGACTGTAAACCCAAAGATCTCAGGGGCAGGTGCAGGGCTGCCCTTGCTCTTAGCTGCCTGCAGAAGACACACTCGCCTCCAATCCCTGGGAACTGTAGCTGAAAACTGGATGAACTCTTCAGGTTTCTCCTTACAAATTCTGAATAGGAACTCAGAACTAGTTTAGGTATTACTTAGTCCAAATCTAACACAGCAATGTTATAGCAAAAACTCAAAATATCCTTCTTTAAAACAACCAAAAATGCCTCTTTGGATCTGATTTTCACAGATACATTAGTGATAAGCAACATAGGTAAAGCAATAATATTATAATAAGGTATCTTTAAAGTTATACTGGTCCTTTTTATGTTAATAGCAAGATTACAGGTTTGAAATGTATGGAAGAATGAAGGTAAAAAGGTTATTTTAGGAAGACTGAAAGTACAGTGGCGCTTTTGGCTTTCACACGAGATCCTTCCAAGTAAATAGACTGAGGGTTTAGATGATCTCATGTGACTATTTTATAAAGGCAGAAGTTTTTGCCAAGCACTGACTTGCAAAACATAAACAAAAACTTTTTCCTTCAGGGACCAGCCCAGCCCTAGTTGAGGGTTCAGCAATTCAGCTGCACATGCCTAGTAATTAAACCTAGCTTCCAACAAACTCAAAGTTAAATTTTAATGGCTTTTTATGACCGGTAATAAATAGTAAATGAGTCACAGCTGGAGAGCTTAGCTTATACACACAAGTTTCAAATGTCAAAAAGTACTGACTGACATACCGAGAAGAAGGGAGGCCGAGGGTGTCTGAGATTTACCTTAGCTGCAGTTGGCACGCAGCCAAATCATCCAGCTTCTCGGTGCCTTGGTTTCCTTTTTGGTAATGTGTGACAGTTGTGCTTGGTTTTCTTTCTTCTTTTCTTTTTTTCTTTTTGTGGAACCGGGGATTGAACTCAGGACCTTGCACTAGCCAGGCAGGAGGTACTTGAGTCCCTGACCTATCCCCCTAGCCCCTTGCGCTTGGTTTTGTAACTAATAGTCCTGCAGTACTTATGACTCTATAACTTTTCCTGTGCATAATTTTAATCTTTGCACTTTTTTTGAGACAGTTTCTCATTCTGCATTTCAGGCTGACTTTAAACTCATTTTGTAGCCCAGGTTGACCTGGAACTTGGGATGATCCTCTTGTTTCAGTCTCCTGAGCGCTGGGATTACAGGCATGTGCCACCATATCAGGTAAATCTTTGTACTTCTGTGAAGGAAGATGGACAGACACGGGTATCCTCACTATATGGATGGGGAAACTGAGACCCAGAGAGGCTAAAATATGTGACCAAGTCACACAGATGGCTGAGGCTCAGACCCAGCTCTGTGTTCGTGGCCCCCACGCCGGATGCCTCTGAAAGTCAGTAAGAAGGTCCCATTTAGTCAGTGCTCAGTTACCACCGGGCTCCTACGGTCCCCTAGGAACAGCATGTTCTCTAGCCCGCAGGACCAATTGCCCCTTTGGTTCCATGGCAGGAGAGACTAATTAAGTACTGAGTTAATAGCCAACTTTATAGCCCGGCTAATAGCGAAGTCACCTTACACTGGCTCCGTCTTGTTAAAGCAGCCACTTTTCAGACTGTGTGCTGATTTATGGCCCTGATATTTATTAGAATCTCTGGGCCCTGTGTAGGCGCATGCTCCCACCACTGTGTCACCCACACGTGGTAAGAGTCACAGCAGCAGCCGGAACACACAAACAAGCAAAGCAACAAGCACTTAGCAAGTTTAAGACGCGATGCTATTATGCGTCTTTGCGTTTGTTCCTCAGATAGTTAACGCCAAATAGTTGGTGATTCCTAACACGCCACTGTTTTGGCAGTGTGATAGCTTAGGTCTAAATGTTACCCCAAAGCCTCAGGAGGGCATAGGTGGGGTTTTTTTTTGGAGGGTGGCTGGCTCTAGGGTGTGTGATGCTGGGACTGATGCATGGTGCATCGCGAGGATTGGGGGCACTCGGATTAAGGGTGTGATGGGCACTAAATAGCTGGATAAGACATAAGGGAGAGAAGAGCTGCGGCCACCTCCTTGCTTGCTTGGCTGCCTTCTCCCTGCCATGCACTGCTTCTCCCGTGCCGTGCCCTCTGCCATTGCACCCTGCCTTGGAACCAGCCGAGTACGAACTGCAAGCTGTGAGCTAAATAAACCATGCCTCCTTGGACTTTGGGAATTGGGTACTTTGTCTCAGCAACAATACAAGTAACTAAGATGAGTGGCAGTTCCTGATGTCCAGCCGAAGTCACGTTCCCTGACACTTGCACGGCACGCTTTCATATTGTCAAAGTGCCTTCATGTGTATTGTTCCATTTCAGCCATATGTAATGCTAACAGGTGGTTGAAACTGTTTTCAGGGGTCCTGGGAGATAGTTCAGTGCAATGAGTGCTTGCCTGGCAAGCTCAAGGTCCTGTGTTTGATTCCTGGTGCCACACACACACACACACACACACACACACACACACACAGAAACCTTCTGTGATCTCCAGAACAGCTATTTATTCATTCCCTGCGTATTTTTATCCTACAAGGGCATTATGAGCACTAAAGCATAAACAGAGGTGTCACGGGGATTCCCTGAAGATACCAGAAAGCACAGTGGAGCATTCAAGCCCACCTCAGATGAACAGGGCTGAAAGCCACGTGCAGCAGTGATAATAAAGTGACGCGTGTTCAGAAGTCAGAAAATGCTCTTGAAAAACAGAACCTAAGGTCAGCCATCGAATGAGGAATTCCACAGAATAAGAGGAAGTGACAGGAATTGGTAAGAATGTCTTTATGACACAAGTGTCAGTAACATGGAAGTATTTGGGAAGAGGACTAAAGAATCTCTGCCACAGTCAAAGTCAGAGAAGTGGAGGAAGGCTAATGCTGAGGTGTTCTGGTCAAATCCTTCGTGTGTGTGTGCGCGCGTGCAGGGTCTCACTATGCAGCCCACACTCGTAATGATCCTCCTGATTTCTGCCTCCCTAGTGCTGGGATTACAGGCATGCGCCACCACGCCCAGACTCCATTGCCTGCTCAGCGCGTCTGGCCCCTATGCTTCCCTAAGCAAGCTCTTAGTCCGATGAGCTATACCATTGGCCCTTTAAATCCTTTTTATAGTAAAGCTTTAAAGATTATTTCTATTTTTAAAAAATATTTATTTATTTATTTATTTATTTATTTATTTATGTTATGGCTGGCTCAGCCTGCCCTACGGGTGGGGCTGGCTCAGCATGTGGTGCCCGGGATTGAGCCTCGGTCCCTGCAGTTGCCTAAGCAGGCACTTTAGACTTAGGAAGAATATCTGGAGGTACACATACCAGCATTACTATGTTAGCTACATTTGTCAAAGACAGAATTCACATTTGCATAGAACTTGATGGGATTTGATAGTAAAATCTCTTTCTTTCCCTTTTTTTTTTTTTTTTTTTTTTTTTGGTATTTTAGGGAAGGGTCTACAGGGTGTTCAGGGTCTCAGTACTAGATCTTGCAGTGATCTGCCTGTTTACAGCCTCCCAAGAGCTGGGATTACAGGTGCGTGCCACCACACCCAGTCTCAATTGCTGTCTCGGCATGCCCCATGGGCAAGGTGGCATGGCAGGCCCCAGGATCGAGCCCTTAGCCCCTGCACCTGCTTGCGGGCCCTTTAATCTGCTGAGTTATTTGGCTGACCCTTGGTAGTAAACTTTCTAAATGTTCTTGAAGCTGGAGATAAGAGCTCAGCAGCACAGTACCTGTCTGGCAAGCACAAGGTTGAGTTTGATTCCTGGTACCCAAAACAACAACAACAAAAACATGTATATATGTTCTTGAAATGTGTGTAACGAGGGCCAGGGAGATAGCTCCATGGCACAATTGCCAGCCTGGCAAGTGCAAGGTCGTGAGTCCTGCCAAAAAAAAAAAAAAAAAAAAAAAAAGGAATGCGTGCAGCAGTATTTTCTTTCATAAAACAGTAAGTTCACTGTCCTCCAAAAGTAGAGAGTTTCAGACCTGCCTGTAAACTTCCCATTAAATTTACTTGTTTTCTTTGAATGTAGGTCAGGCTGGCCTTGAACTCACTATATAGCTCAGGCTGGGCTCAAACTTGCGGGGATTCTCCTGGGCCTCCAGGCCCGACTAAGCTTACATTTTAAAGCCATGTGCTTCAATTTTGGGCCCATCAAAAAACTGACTTGGGATGGATGAGCAGGCAGGAAGAGAGGAATGAAATGAAAAAGTCGCAAGATGCAGAATCAGATACCACGGTCCGTGTTTGCCCGGATCCAGGATCAGAGTGTCGTCTCCAGTGTCAGCCCCAGCGCATTAGCAAGCCCACGAGTAGTCAAAGTCAGAGCGTAGAGGTTCATTCTGAGACGTCGTCGTCGTGTCACCACTGGCCCCCCTTAAAAAAGACTACTATCCAGGGTCTCCTTGCTGTCTGCTATCTGGGAAGGCGCCCAGGAAAAGCCCGAGCGGTCCACTGTCCCCCGGGGAAGTCCTGGCTCTGGCCAGAGTTGTTGCCCGCCTCTAGCCTTCTGGATGCAGTCGCGCGGCCCCCTAGCGACCGCGCGGGGCGCTGCAGCTGCTCTCAGCTGGGCTACACCTGGAGGGTAGAGGAGGCTTTGCCAGGCTCTCCTGGAGCCCGCGGCTCTCACGCAGAGCCCTTCGTGCCCACGTTGCCGTACAGGCTTACGGAGCAGGTAAGGGGAAATGACATTAACTGGCAGGCACTGAATTTTAAAATAATTACTGTTGCTTCGTTTGTCAAGTCCCTGAAACAGGTCACTAAAGAGTTGTTAGGCGCAAATCTGTCATAAATCAGAGCAGTTAACACAGGCGAAGCTTGGGAAATCAATAGTCCGGTCCTTCACCTTGAGCACCTAGCCTGGCGGGGTGGTGTTCATCTGTAATCTGGGGACTGCAACAGGAAGACTGCAAATTAGAGCCTGGGCTGTGTTTTTTTCTGTATGTGCATTTTCAGTTTGTTTTGCTTTATTTTATGCAATATAGGCACAGTGAAGGGGGGCTATTGTTGGAGACATGGGGGGCCAGTGATGCTCACGGTGTTCAGAGTGCACGAAGCTCAGGTGTTGTCCAGAGAGATAGCAGCGAGCTCCAGGAGGGGCCTGAGCTGTCAGGGTGAGAGGTCGGGGTCTCGGTGAGGGTCTGAAGACAAGGACAGAGGCTGGGCAAGAATGCACGGGCTCAAGGCCATCCTGTCCTGATTATCGGCCTGGCAGGTCTTGCAGAGGGAGACGGGCCCTCCCTCAGTCTCACAGAAGGCCTTGAGTGTCAGGGAGGCCACCGGGGCCTCTAGGGACCATGCCAGGCAGTGGGGAGGGATGAGCAGGTCTGGCTAGAGATCTGCTTTTTCTCTTGGCACTTCTGTCCCAGTGGCTATGTTATCTTCCCACCACTCAGGCTGTGCAGGGTAGGACTGCTTCCAGGAGAGAGCTCTGCTGCTAAGGATTTTAACCCTCTTGCCTGCAGTGGATGACCGCTTCAGGATCCCCTGTGGCCCTTGAGGGACTTTACATTAGGAAGGGCTAAGATTTCACAATGCTCAGAGTAGTTTTCAGTCTTCAAATACTTGAAGGAGCGGGCTGAGGAGATAACTGCAGTCTGAGCACCTGCCCAGCAAGTGCAAGGACCTGGGTTTGATCTCTGGTACTGCATGCCGTGCCGGCCCTGGAACCAAATGTGGCGGTGCTCACCTGTGCTCTCGGTGCTGGGGAGGCTCCGACTGGAGGGTCTATGAGTCCGAACTGCATAGTGAGACCCTGAATAAAAAAAGAAAAAAATCCAAGGGAGCATAAGGAGGGGCTTTTACTGGTCCTGCCTAGCGGGATGGTGTGGGGGTGTTGGGGGAATAGGACTCAGAGGAAAACAGCTGTTAAAATTTCGGTGACAGGATTAAATGGGCTCTCTAGGGTCACACAGCAAAGTGGAATGAGCACCCCTTTGGGACCACTGGAACGGGGCATGAACCCTGTGCCCGCCCCTTCCTCAGGCTGGTTATGTCCTTCTCTCTAGTCTCAGTTTCTGCATTTGTAACATGGGCCTCGCATTGCTGGATTACTTTCAGGGTCGGGGTAAGGGAATCAACGTGCCAAGCCCATGGGAGTGGGCAGCGAGCCGTGGAAATTATTTTCAGTAGAAAATGAAACAGGGCAACAGATCCTATCCAGTGAGTGGGCAGTTGCGACACACACCCACTTGTACTTCCCTTCATCTTGGCTCTTCGTATTTTCTCTGTAGCTTTCCCAGAAGGCCTTCTGCTCTGAGATGCCGTGGGCAAGAGGGCTGCCAGCACCAAGCTCTTGCGTAATCCCCTGAGAAGAGCCAGGCCCAGGGACAGAATCCTGAGTAGGCTCTGCAAAAGTTGTAAGAGGTGAATGGGGAAGCCTGTTCCCAGGAACGGGTGCAGACCAGTTACAGACTCAGGATGCCAGGTTCCCGTGTGTGGTGGGCAGAGCAAAACTGGAGGAACGAATACCCAAAGCAGTCTCGGGGTGTTTGGGGTGCTGCAGGCACTGGCGCTCCAGTTAGCCCGACCCTTGGCCTTGTTTATCCGCTAAGCTGCTATCAGGTTCTGTGGAGTCCACATAACTTCTGAGCCTGGTGAAAACTCAGTATGAACTGAGCTCACAGTAGGTTTGGCCTTAATCAAAGGAAAGGAAAAAAATAACCCCTGCATTTTGTAAATAGCAACTTATAACAGCCCTTGGCAGAAACCAACAGGAAAGCCGGAGCCCACATGAAACCTCAGGTTTCAGTCGTCTCCCTCCTACTGACGTTACAAATGGGCATTTCCTCAAAAACAGAGACTCCCCCAGAGCTTCTGCCTCAAGGATCTGGGGAGTCTGCAGCTCAGGACGGTGGCCTTGTTTGGGTTTCCTGCCTGGGTGCCCAGTCGGTGGGCTGTCTCTTTCACAGCAGAACACAGAACAGCCGCTTGTCTCCCTTTGAGATCCAAAGAAGTCCCCAGTGCAACCTCGGAGCGCTGCCAGGAATGATGGCAAACTCGCAGTGAGTAATTTGAGGGACATGTAATAAAGGACAATTTACAAAGCTAAGGTAAACAGAGTTCTGGAGTGGCCATAATGGATCGGGCACCCTGTGGGTTAGTCCCAGGAGCAAAGAAAGTACAGTAGTTCCTCAGGGCTGAGGCTCCCTGGGTGGCCATGCTGCCGGTGAGGGGTCAGTGTGACAGAAGCTGTGCACACAGAGCCAGGAGCCCAGCAGGGAGGCCCCAGGGAGCCCAGCAGCGTCCAGGCAGCACAGACTTCTCAGCTGTGCCGCCTGTCTTCCCACCTGTCGTTCCACTCGTTAAGGATCTGCTCGATGACACTCACCCAGGGCGGCAGGCAGGGGGCTACCGATGGCAGAAGTGGCTGGCTGGTGCGTAGCGTAGAGTGGGGACGCGTAGCACCCCCACCCCACAGCCTCCTCGGGTACCCACTTCTACCAGCTGTGGTGGCACATACCTGTGAGCCCAGTGCTCTGGGAGGCTGAGGCAGGAGGGCCAAACACTCAAGTCCAGCCTGGGTAATTTAGCAGTTTAGGCAGACCCAGCGTCTCCAAATTAAAATTTTATTTATTTATTTATTTATTGAACAACCAGGGGAGCAGAGAGCAACAGCGTAAGTCTGTCTCTCTTTATATCACATTCAGGCTCTTCACCTTAGCCTATCCACCTTAGGCTAACACTCATAATCCCAGAAGGACTCAGACCCATAATCCCATCTGTACTAAAACACATAATCCCAGTGGATCACGAGTCAAGTGTCAAACTCTAGAAGTGCCCGCCCCACAATTGCATGAGGCTTGGGGGGACAACTAGACATAAACCATAACATTCTGCCCCTGGACTCCCAAAGTCTCATGCACATCCCTTTGTGCAAAAGATGTTTTAGTCCATCTGGAAGAGTTACTGAAGTCCCAACAGTTTCAGCATTGCTGAAAAGTCCAAGTTCCAAGTCTTTTCCAAGATCCAAAGCAAACTCTCAACTGTGAACCCAGTTACTGGGGGTTTCAGTCCATACTCAGCTGCCTCCAAGGCAGAGAGGCACAATGCAGAGGCCAGCAGTTCATGGCGGCGGAACAGCAACAATATGGTGACAGAGGCAACTGAACAACCAGGGGAACAGAGAGCAACAGCTCAATGTAATTTATTTTTAAGGGCTGGAGATGCAGCTCCATTTGAAGGCCTAGGGCTTCATTCTCAATACTAAATCCAAGCCAAACCAGGCAAATTAAACCACCCTCATCGTTTTTCATATTATGCTCTCTTTTTACTGCTCTAATGTTTAGCGTGTAAGGTCATTCATATTGTGATCTCACAGTACCTAAAGGTAGAAAAGAATCCTGTTTATATTTATTTATAAGTAAGGAAACCATGGCTCAAGATGGCAACTGTCACCAGTCAGGTCTTACGCGTCCCTGAGCCTGAGAGGAAGAACCCAACCCACCCAACACAGGGTTGCTTACTCCCCTTGTGAAAAGACACTCTCCGGGATGCACCCGCAAGAGGCATGGCAAGGGCTTCCTGGGCAGGGATTAAGAAGTTTGCACTCCAAGGAGTAGAGAGTGAGCCCTCGAAGGAGGGTGGTGGTGGCGGTGGAGTGTGCTTATTTTCTGGGACTAGGATATTCAGTTTCTCTTGAGGGGAGGAAATCCCAGGAAAAGGTGGCCCAGCCATAGATGATCATTGGTCCACTGCCGAAATGGGCTGGTTCTGTTTGTTTATTTATTTTTCTATACAGTTCAGACTGGCTTTGAGCTTGCAATGGTCCTCTTGCCTCAGCCTCCCAAGTACTTGGATTACAGGTGTGTGCTATGACACCCGGCCTTGGTTCTATTGATTTATTAAAAGAGAGGTGATTTGCACATTCTTTGGACTCTGATTGGGTTCCTGTGCTTTACTTTGTCAATGAGGCCAATGTCTGGGCTTTCAGTATCCCTAGGAGCTTGGGGTCTTCTTCTAAGGAAGCAGGGAGCCTGCATTTAACTAAGGGAAAGTGGTCATGGATGCCTTGGGTGATCTCAGCAAAGGCTGAGTATCTCTTAGGAGCTGGGACTTCCGGCCCCGACTCCTGGCTCAGGGAAGCGAGCTCTTCCTCCTCGCGCTCCATTGCATCTCCTGGGCTCTGCACTGTTTTCCTTGGGACAGGTGGTGCCTGTCCTCAGCAGAGAAGCTCAGCCCTTGGCTGGGGGTGTTTCGGGACTTGAGCCCCCTGAGAGCACCATTTCCTTGCATCCTCATTGGTTTTTCACACTTTGCTGTTTCACAGCTATTGGAAGTCTGGATTTGGAGGCCCGTGAAGAGATCAAGGAATAAAGTCTTGGTGCTTCTAAATCCTCGCACCTCTTGAACCAGATTCTAGAGTTCAGCAGCCCTTTTCTAGGTCCTTAGTGTCCCGAACAAGGAATTGGTCAAGACACTGAGGTTTTACATTTACAAAAGGTAGGAAAAGAAGTACATCCTGCAGGTGAGAGAGGGCTCCTGAGGTCTTGATTCTGCAGGCCACATCAGATGTAGGCCGTCCTATCAAAAGCCCTGCTTGAGTCTGTGCCAGAAGGATTGAAAGTACTGCTTTTGGGTTGGTCCAGGTGCAGGGCTGGGGAACTGTGTCCTGCACATGTGTCCAAGAGCTCTGCACTGACAAGCCACACCCCCCTGCTCAGCCACATCCTAATGTCCCCCCGGAACCTGATGTAGTAGCACATGTCTGCAGCAATCCCAGTACTTGGAGAGATGAGAAAGATCACTGTGGTCAGCCTGGGCTACATCGTGAGACCCTGTCTAAATAAATGAGCAAGTGAATGAATGACAATTTAGAGCCTACCAAGAAATGAACACAATAGGGCTGGCCAGATAGCTCAGTGGATTAAAGCACCTGCTTAGATACACTCAAGGACTGGGGTTTGATCCCAGGCTTCCATGCCTGTAATCCCAGAACTTGGGAGGCTGAAAACAAGGGGATCTCTATGAGTTTGATCTGTGTAGTGAGACCCTGTAGACCCTGTACCAAATACATTAAAGAAAAGAAAAGAAATTAACACAAGAACAAACAGGTGGAGATCAATGCCTGGGCTTTAAGGGGAAGCCATAGATCCAGACTCATTGCCAGACTTCCTAACACTGGACCCAGGCCTCCTGTGGAGCAAGGATATGTGGGTGCTCTGGAACAGGGGTGGGGTACAGGATGAGAGGGTGAGGGTATGCAGGCCTTCGCAGGGGGCACTACTGGCTGTGCCGATTTGTTTTCTGATACCCTATTTGGAACTTGCTTCCCCTGCAGAATTGCATTTTGTAATGTCATTCTTTGTTCTTCTCTTTGCCCAGCACTGTAACTAATAAAAGGAAGAAAACAACATTTCAAATGGTTGCAGGGCTGGTGAGATGGCTCAGTGGTCTAAAGCGCCTGCTTAGGCAAGCTTAGACAACTGCAGAGACCGTGCGGTTTGACCCCCAGCACCACATGCTGCACCGGTCCCACCCCCAGGGCAGGCTGAGCTGGCCATAATAATAGTAATAAAAATGGCTGCAAGATTACCTCACAGAGACAACTTCTCCAAGGAGTGGGAACTAAAGGAAAAGCATGGGCTACCAGGCCTCCTGATCAGTAATCTCTAGTTTTTCAGAACCCGGAACATCTGGTAGGCTTCCAAAGAGATCAGTGTGGAGCAAGCATTTGCTAGTCCTGTTGTCTGGGTGAAAGCAGAAGAATGCTTAGTGGGCTAGGGAGACAGCTCAGTGGTCTCAGCACCTGCCTAGCAAGTGCAAGGTTCCAAGTTCGATCCCTGGTCCCACATGCTATGCTGGCCCTGGAAACCCAGGGGCACCGAGCTGGCCACTGAAACTGGGAATGGTGGTGCACACCTGTAACCCCAGTGCTGGGGAGGCTGACACAGGAGGATCACTAGGAGCCCAAGCTGTGTAACAAGACCCGGTACCAAATAAATAAATAAATAAATAAATAAATAAATAAATAAATTTTTAAAGAAAGATAGAATGCTTAGCTTGCCTGGAGATAACGAGGTTAATATAGAGGAAAATATGACCGAGAACAGCAGCCCTGGAAGATGCACAACCCAGCCCATCTCTCTTGCCCTGTCTTTCTGCTTCCTCAGAAAGTCCCTGCCCAGTAACCTCCTTTGTGTGAATGGTCACTTGGACAGGAGTTGGGCCATTTTCCTGGTCAGTTAGCTTATGTTAATGAAACCTGATTTCTCTCCCACTCACCTTCTCCTTCAGCCTGGAGAGAGCCAAGGTGAGGAAAGTGTGGGATGGCTCCATGGTCTCTTCAGAAACGTTGTGAAGTGGGAGCTTCTGTGTTATGGACCAGGGGGAGGGAGAGGATGGTTTCCTCCCACAGAAGTGCTCTCAGCAGTGTGCTCTTAGTGCCGACCTCAGAGGCGGGCTTTGGAGTTTCTAGAGTCCTGACGAGTCTCAGTAGTAGCTGTAGGGTTCCACAGCGCATGCTACTGGTGGCCAAAATAATGCACCTTCCTCAGCACCATGATCCCTGTCCGGTGACGGCAGAAAGGGAAGCTTTTGTTAGAGACACTCTCCTTGGCCGGAGGCCTGATGTTGATTCTCCTATGCTTAAGGCTGCCGAGGGAAAACCGACCACCATATAACAACAGAGTAGCCACTCCTGAGATACTGACCCTCCCGAGTAATCCATGAGGGAAGGTCGGCAGGCACATATATCACGTAAGCAAAAGTGATCGTCATCACAATTCCCAAATCCAAGGAATAAACCTTAATGAGCGTACAAATGTATCCAGACTCACACTCGGCCCACACTCCTTTGTGGCAGACTGCTTTCTCTCCCTATCCATTATAACACACACACACTTAAGGTAGGGTCTCAATATGTAGTGCCGACTGGTCTTGAACTTAGTATGCAGCCTAGGCTGACCTCAGCCTCTTGGGAATCTTCCTGCCTTGGCCTCCAGAGTGCTGGGATTGCAGGTGGGCACCAGCACACCTAGCTGACCCTTTATACAACAAAGTCTGCTTATACTTCTGCCTGTATGTCTTGGCTGAAATACTTGAGCAAAGGTGTCAGAGGCCAAGGACCAATGAGGGAGGAGCCAGTTTCCCAATACGTTATCGCCTTTATGGAGTGTTCTCATGTGTCTGGGGAGGGACGGGGGCTGTTATCGGGCACTGAAATCAGAATCTTTTCACAGAGCTATGTCCTCTGGCCTGTTTTTATTTTTGAACCAGGTTTTGCTAAATTGCACGGTTGCCTAGACAGGGCTCAAATTTATCTCAGTCCTAGGATTACAGACACTCCCCACCACCCGGATTGAAACCTTAGTTTTGTTTCTTTTAACTTGTTTCTGATCCCTTCTACAATGCTCAGGGTCAGGGTCTAATCAAATGCCAAGCCCCCCCTTTTCTTCTGGGAAGGGCCCTGAGATACTCTCTGGAATTTATCTTTTTCTTGTCCTGACCTGGTAGACTATGAGGAAAATCCTCACACGGATTTCCTGGGAACTGCAGTTTTACAAGGGGTGCACGTGGGAAAATTCTGCCCAAGGATGGAGGGGGCTCTATGTTTGCCTCAACTTATTAAGCTCCTTAGGGAAAAGTCTTAAAAGCAGCCCAGCCAGACTATCTAAATACATGGTATGGAACCGAGCTTTGGTTCACAGACTGTGGCTGGAAATAGGTTAGACAGATCTGGGCCCGAAGGACTCTGGGAGGAACAGAGATTTGCACTGCAAAGGTATTTGTTGGAGAGGAGCTGACCCTGGAGTTGACCCTGGGAGCTTGCCCAGCTGATGTTTTGACCTGGCTGATCCAGGCCTGGGACTGTGGTTGGGAAAACATCACAAACGCACTCTGCTGGCCAGAGGTCAGGGGAGGGGGCAGAAAACACAGAAAAAGGGCTGTGTGAAATGGGAATCTGAGTCACCACCGGAGAGGAAGAAAATAGCACGTGTCACCCTGAAAAAGCTCCTCTAGAGTGTTTCCTTTGGCTGCCTCTCCTCTGGAGGGTATCCCTTGGCTCTCCCCACTACATTTTCAGACTTAAAAGCCACCTTCAAGTAAATCCTCTCCTTCTCCCCTCAAGAAAGAAAATAAAAGGAAACGGGAGTGTCCTGGAACAGGGGTCAGACTTGGAGTGAATTCCCAGCGGGGAGCTGAGAAGATCTGCAGTCACCTCCGGGTCTTAGTCTTCTGGCGCCCCCTTGAGTACTAGAGTGGAACTGCGTTCCCTGATGGAACTGGTAAATCAACCTGGAGCAGCACCGGCACCCTAATCCCAGCCCTTGCAAGGGGGAGGCAAGAGGACCCTCAGGAGTTCAAGGCCAGACGGTGCCGCATAGCGAGTTCAAGGCTAGCCTGAACTATAGTAAGGCTGCCTCAAAAAGCCCCAAAATAAGTAAAGCTGCCTAAATCTCTATCACCACCATTCCCCGACCACCGCCCAGGAGCCTCCTCTAGTAGCCAGGGTTCCTGTCCCACTTCTTGCCCTTGCTTCCTCTTTCCTCTCGGACAGCCTCTACAGACCCTCCTCAGTGCACTATTTCTTTTTCCGTCTGAGACAGGGTCTCACTGTGGCCTAGGATGGCCTCAGACTCACAGCCATCCTCCCGCGTCAGCCTCCTGAGTGCCAGGAGTACAGGTGTGCACTACCACGCCCTGCCTATTTTTTTTTCTAAACAAATTTTAATTTTTGCATTTCTGGTCACTAATCCCCAGGAGAAAAAGCTGTGCAAACAATCAACAGGAACAGGCACTGCTGAAATTCATTAACTCTTAGCTTCACAGAAATATAAAATACCTTTATATTACACAGAACTCCACCTAGAAATATAAAATACCTTTATATTACACAGAACTCCACCTATCGTAAGTGAAAGAGTTTTAGTACTGTAGCGCATCAGTCATGATAAGGTTTCAGAATGGGCGGATTCCTCTGTAGTCTTTGCAGCCAATCTTTATTTTCACATCTAGTCAGAGGGATTACTGATCTGCTTTCCGTTTCTATTGACTTGCTTTTCTGCTAATTTCATACAAATGGAGTCATAGATCAAGCTGCCCATTGTTGCTGTAGTCTTCAAGGTTCAACCACGGTATTTATAATGTATCTCAGTGCTTTATTCCTTTTGAGCGTTGGATGATAATATCCACATTTTACCTACCCATTCATTAGTTGATGGCTATTTGGGTTATTTCCAGCTTTTGACTTTGGTGAATAACAGTGCTATGAACCATGGCATATAGTGTGGAGAATCTAAGCTCAGCTCTTTTTTTTTTTTTTTTTTTCTTTATCAATATCCAACTGCTGGGGCTGGGAAGATAGCTCCGTGGCACAACTGCCTGCCTAGCAAGTGCAAGTGTGTGAGTTCAAACCCTGGTCCCGCAGGAAAACAAACAAACAAACAAACAAACAAACAAAACCAATTGCTGAAAGGACTGTCCTTTCTGCGCTACTGCATAAAAGTTCAACCGACTACACACTAATAATTTATTTCTGGACTCTCAGTTCTGCTCAATGTGTAAGTTTATCTTCAATATCACACTTTTTGGGCTGGGGAGATAGCTCAGCCGCGTAAGTGCCTGCCTGGCAAGCACAAGGTCCTGAGTTCAATCCCAGGTACCACACACACACACACACACACACACACATACACACACACATTACACTGTTTTTTGGTCTTTTCGAAACAGATTATAGGCACGTGCCACCACACCCAGTCTCACCATGCAGTTCAGGCTGGCCTTGAGCTCACTTTGTAGCCCAAGCTAGTCTCGAACTTGCAAAGATCCTCCTGGCCTCAGCTTCCCAAGTGCTGAGATTATAGGTGTGCACCACCGCGCTCAGCTGCACTGTCTCAGTTACTGTAGGTTTATAGAAATTTTTGATGAGTTACTGCTACTTGGGAACATCACACGCCATGGTCTCTTTTACTAAGTTTGCATTCGGCAAGGGTTCATCCAGTGATTTCCAGGGTTTCGTTGGTCTTCTGTGTGTTGTGCGCCCTTCTCTAGACAATGTGCAGCGACAATGTACTGTTAAGCAAGACGGTTCAGCGAGCTTTTCAGTTCTACTTTGAAAAGTGCTAACAAGAAAGCCTGGGCTGTAATAAAGCTCATTAGGTCTATGTTTAAAATATTTAATTCTCAGCCAGGCCTCCCAAGAGCTGAGATTACAGGCGTGGGCCACCAGTCTCAATTGCCATCTCAGCACACCCCGGGGGGCGGGGACAGCAGGGAAGGCCTGGCGATCAGAAACCCCAGCATCTGGATGGTCTCAAAATGATGCCTCGGACCGGCGAGATGGTTCAGTGGTCTAAAGCGCCTGCTTAGGAAAGCTCAGGCAACTGCAGGGACTGCGGTTCAATCCCCGGCACCACATGCTGCGCCAGCCCCACCACCAAGGCAGGCTGAGCCAGCCATAAAATAAGTAAATAAAAAAACAAACAAACAAGCAATCAAAATGATGCCTCAACTCCAGGGCACCATAACAGCACAGTATTTGAAAAAAAAAATCATTGAACAGGAAACGAAAAACAAACAATAAACATTGCCAAAGCTCAGGGCAAAAAGGCAGCTTTTGTCATACTTCTCTTAGTAACAGTTTTACCAGATCTTCCCCTTCCTGAGTCAGACAGTTCTCTCATACTGATGGTATTAGTATCATCTTTTCCAGTGTATTCAGATGTGAGACAGCTAGAAAGTAAATTTTCAAACTCCCCTTTATAAGCCAGTAAAAGATCCTATAATTTTTTCAAAAAGTTATATGCAAAACCTTATTTTGGGGTAAAATATTCCGTTCTAAAAGAATATCAGTTTCAGATGTTTAGTTTTTGGAAACGCTTTTAATAAATTAAAAAGCATTCTTGTACTTGAGATGTAGCTCAGTGGCAGGGCAACCGCCTACTACCAAGGTCGGTGGTCTGGCTTTCATCCCAGTATGAGATATGAGTGAATTCTACAAAGCGTGAGAATACTCAGATACTTTTATCAGGCCGAGAAGGCATCACATTGCATCTAACTCGACAATGGAAAATCACTTTTCTCCCCGACGCGCCAGGGACTGAGTCAGGGCCTTCCCTCTGAGTTACAACCCCAGATTAATTTTCCCCTTCTCACTTTATGTGTTGAGACAGGGTATCGCTAAACCGCCAAGTTATCCACTCTGGTCTGCAGCTCTTGACCCTCCTGCCTCAGCCTCCCATCGTGCTGGCATTACAGGCGTGTGCGTGGGACCTAACACCGAAGCCCACATCTTCACACATTTGTCGTCGGATGCCCCGTATTGGATTCGGGGACCCTCGGGATGTCTCCGACTCACATTTTGAGTACCACGGCACTGGGGTCCTGTTGCAGGTGGGAGCGGAAGTAAAAGCCACGGGAGTATTTATGAAGTGGGCACTGCGGACCGCTGTCACACGGAAAGGCACGGAGGGGCGACAGGTGCCAGGCGGCAGCTGCCCGGGAGGAAGCGGCGCGCGCGCCCTGGACTCCCCCGCGCAGGGGCTCCGCTGCCGCCCAGGCCAAGGGCCGCAGCCTCGAGGGCCGCAGCCCCGGCGCGCGGCCAGGGCCCTTCCCCCCGCGGCCCCGGCGGCCCTGACGGCCCCGGCGACGCCGCGCTCGCGCCGACGTGGGCTCAATAAAATTTCGTGTTCAAAACGCGCGAGCGACTACGGAGGCCGAGAGGGCGGCGGCGGCCGGGCGGCGGCGGCGGCGGCGATGAGCGACATCGTGGAGAGGACGCTGACGGCGCTGCCGGGGCTCTTCCTGCAGAGCCCGCCGGGCGGCGGGCCCGCGGCGGCCAAGGCGCCCTTCTCGCGGCTGGGCGGCTTGGTCCGCGGCGTCACGGCGCTCACCTCCAAGCACGTAGGTGCCGGGCGGGGCCGGGCGGGCTGTGGCGGCGGCTGTGGCGGCGGGGCGCTCCCTGCCCTGCGGCAGCCTGGAGGCAGCCTGGAGGCGCCCTCGCCGGCCCGGGCGGCCCCGCGGCGGCCGGGACGCCACCGACCCCGGGGTCGGGAGCGGATTCGGCCTCCCTGATGCTCTCGGAGTTCCCCGCGCCCGAGCGGGCGAGGCCGGCGCGCAGTGCTGATCGCCGGGAGCAGAGGGCGGCGTCGGCTGCGGGAGTCCCGGGACGTGCGGGCGCCGGCGTCCTCCCCGCGCGTGCGGTCCCCTCAGTCCCTCGCCTGCCCCCCTGGCTGCGGCCGGCGTGCTCCCTGCGCGTGCGGTCCCCTCAGTCCCTCGCCTGCTCCCCTGGCTGTCCCTCGCCTGCTCCCCTGGCTGTGGCCGGCGTGCTCCCCTCGCCTGCTGTCCCCTCTCCCCTCGCCTGCTGTCCCCTCTCCCCTCGCCTGCTCCCCCGGCTGCGGCCGGCGGCGCACCCCTCTGCAGACCCTGCCGACCCAGCCTGCCTGTGGATCTCGGGGCGCGGGAGGTTCTAAGGCCCAGAGTTGGGCCAAGAAAGAGCACCCCGAATTCTCCCGGAGTGTGAAACGCGCTGAGTAAGCCTCTGCCTCAGCCCGGCTTTGAACGCCAACTGTCCCACAAGTTCAGTTCCCGCGGACTTGGGGGAATGGCACGGGTTGTGCAAGGTGCTGTTTCAAAGCTTCAGGGAGGCGGTGTCGTAAAAACACGGGGTGTCATAAGTGGTGCAACAGAGACTTCGGGAGCAAGGAGGTGTGTTAGACACGGAGGAAGCTCCATGACGATGTTCTGTCAAAGAACTGACCGTCCGTGGGAGGCTCAAGTGTGAGCCTTACAAGAAGGCACTGTAAGTGTCAGGAGAAAAAGACCCAGTACGCCAGAGGTATAGCTCATGTGATGACGCCGGGCTGGGGAATGTGGGCCTGCTGCGCATTCCGCCATCATTGCTTGTGGACTTCATACTGTTGCTGTTCATGTTTCTGACCTTTGCTCATTTTTATGGGATGCTGTACAGCGTCTGCTTTTGGGCAAGACCTTGTCTCAAAATAATAATAATAGTAATAATAATAATAATAATAATAAAAAAATGTTCCCGGGTCATGGAACTCTCTAGCAGACTTGCTTTTAGGAGGTGGGGGTTAGCCATGAGATGGGTCCCTAGGCCCCTTCTCCATGCCCCTGCTTTCTTGGTGCTGGCCAGATAAGGGCTAAAAGGATGAGCTTCAGTAAACTTGTGCTCCTTCAAACTGAGTGTCAGGTGTTGGCTCTCAGCAACTAGGAAAGTGACTGAGACGTGGATGTTAGTGAGACGGTTGGTTAGGAACTGCTGGCAGTACTGCCACGTTTAGAGTTTCAAGCTGCAATGTAAGACTAAAAAAAAATTTATTTATTTCTTTATTTTTTTACACTAATCATTCAACCCAGGTCCTCTACCATGGAAACACATCAGCAGCTTTTTTACTTTTTATTTTATTCAGTTAAGGTCTCTAAGTGGCCCTAGCTGGTCTGGAACTCTGGATACACCTACCTCAGTCTTCCAAGTAGCTTGGATTACAGATGTGCACAGCTGTAATGTATGTTCGAGCTGGCCCCAGACTCACTGCAGTCCTGCTTCAGCCTCCCAGGTGCCAGGATGACATGCCTGGGCCACCATGCTGGGAACAAAATTTAGTTGGAAGCCAGGACACCTGCTAATTCAGTGTGTATTTAAGGATAGCAATCTATTAGCCCAAAATGGGGCCAGTTTTTTAAGTGTTTGAGGAGATGAAGTAGAATTGGAACACTGGAGATGGACTACATGGGGGTGTGCATGTGAGAGTGAATAAGAAGGGGGCACACCCATGACCCTGGCCGCTCGCAAGGCTGAGGCAGGAGGATTACACATTCAAGGGCTGCCAGGGCTACATAAGGAGTTAAAGCCAGCCAGGACTATGTAGAAAACACTGGCTCATAAAAAAAGAAAGAAAAAAAGAAAAGGCACTCTTGCTTGTCTATGTCTTCTTTTCCTATTTCTATTCCATGAAGATCTTTTAGTTCTAAGAGGAAGTTGTGAGGCTCTTATCCTGGGGCAGGACAGGAAGAATTCTTTTCTACTTTCCACTTTCATTTATTTATTTATTTTTGTCTTTTTGAGACAAGGTCTCACTATGCAGTTCAGGCTGGCCTTGAGCTCACTTTGTAGCCCAGGCTGGTCTCGAACTCCCACCGATCCTCCTGCCTCAGCCTCCCAAGTGCTGGGATTACAAGCATGTGCCACCATACCCAGCTCCACTTTTAATTTTTCAGAAGCATTTCTCTGTCAATTAGCCTTTCTAGGGGCCAGTATTTGAGTGAATAAAAGGAAAAGTGAATTAGCCTGGGAATACTCTCTCTAGGGATGATTTTGAGTGTTGGTGAGATGCAGATCTTAAGCACATATTT
>PVKN010005782.1:0-29765 GCA_004027915.1 Capromys pilorides | reverse complement strand
CCTGAGCCTCTTCCTTTGCCATCCTGGTACGCATGTCAAACAGCGCCCAAAGTCTCACCTTGAGAACTGCAGAGTTTGTTTGTTGTTTTATTTGTTTGTTTTTTAGCAAGTGGTAAGTCTTTGTTGCTGTGTAGTTAGCATCATTTGAAAGCAGCACTCACAACTTCTGTGTTCTGTTGTCAAGGGTAACTATTATTTATAGCGTTTCCTTCTCTTCACTAATCTATTACTGGCAAACATTTGAACATTTGTGGAAGCTCAACGAACAGTCTCAGAATTTCAACATTTTAATCCTAGAAAACGGTCACTGGTGTTTTATCACCAGGCAGCAATACCAAACGGAAGTCGTCTGTAGCTTCGCTTGCTGTTTCAAACACCTGAGAAGCGGCCATGGTGGAGAGGCCTTAGAACTCAAGAGAAGAAACAAAAATTGAAAGACATAACACAGTCAGGGGTTTTAGCACCAGACCCAAAGGCAAGCAACTGCCCTGGGCCACACGGCCCTGTCACGGCAGGGAGGGAGGGAGGCAGAGGCCTGCACTCCACTCTGCTGCAAGCTGTGTCCCTCAGGCTGTGCAGGGCAGTGTCTATGCAACAGAGGACGTGGTCACTGGCACGTGGACCCTGCGTCCCCAGAGAGGAGATTGCAGGTTCACCTCAGGGCATCTTCTGGGGGCCCTCAGCACCTCGCCAGGGAGCTGCCTTCTGCAGAGCGTGGATTTCCTTAGGGCCTGGCCTGCCCTGCTCTGCCCTGGCACACTCTGGGAAGCCATCCCTTACACCTCCCCTCCACTTCCGGCTCTCCACCTGGAGTCTGGAAGGAAGACGCCATCCTCAGTGCAGCCTCAGCGGGGCTTCCCCCTGAGGCGCTTCAGCGGGCCTCACTGCTCCACAGTCACGTTCTCCTCCTGCCGGGAAAGCCACGGCCCGGCCTTCCAGTGCTGGAGTCCGGCTCTCAGAGCAGGCCCTCGGGCCTGTGGAGCCCTGCTCCCTTTCCGCCCCGGCTCCTGGCTCTGCAGCCGCGGCGTGGACCACGGCGACTGCATCCCTCGGCCCTGGGTTTCTGGGTCTTCCTCCCCGAGGAGAACCTGAGTGCCGGGAGAGGACAGGTCCCGTGGGTCATGGAGTTACCAGGTCAGGCTGCGCCTAAGGGAGCAGTGAGAGCGAGTCCCCGGCTCCCGCTCCGCTCAGCAGCCCTGGTGGAGGTGCTTGGGGCCCAGGAGCCACTCATGGATGAGCTGCGGGCATCAGCGCGGGTGGTGTCACTCCTCTCGGCCACTTCCTGCCCCCACGCCTCCTTCCCCCGTGCACGTATGCGCGCACACACACACGCCTCACATGTGCACACGCACAAGCCTTGGCTCTGGCTCTCTGCCTGCTGGACAGCCCTAAAGAACCCCAAGGGTGATGTGACCCAGAGCTGCTCTTGGCGCCACCTCGGAAGCTGACCGTCCAAGCCCCGCCCCCTCGCCTGCAGTCAGCTGCCCTCAGAGCCTGACTCTGGGGAGCAAGGGAAACCAGCAGCCCTGGCCTCAGCCCAAGCTTGGAGGCAAACACAAGTGCTGCTTGCTGTGTGGCCGGACAAAGCACACAAATGCAGACACACACACACACACACACACAGCCTTTATGCCCAGGCGCTGTGGAACTCAAGCTTTATAAACACCAACGCCTCACTGTTGTCATTTGCTGGGTCTAAGTTGCTCCAACGGCCTGCAGTCACGCAGAACAGAACACCCCTCCACCTGTGCTTTCCTGGCTCCCGCTCCATGCGCATTAACCTCAGCTTCCTTCTTGCCAGTGAGCACGAGCATCTCGATCCTGAGGCTGTGTTTACAGGTGGAGGGACTGGCTGCAAGACGGATGACCTTGCTGCTTCTGGAACCTCGTAAAGTTTCCAACCCCCCCCCAGCCCCCAACACGGGGAGGCCATGGCTGCCCCTGGGGGCCTGCTCCCTGCACTCAGCGCAGCTCCTCACAGCTGTGGGGCTCGGGCAGAGGTGGCCCAGACGCCGCCTATGCCTGCACAGCTTCAGCGCTGTCACCAGCCTTCTCCCTTGGGGTTTGTAGCTTATGATTCAGAGAGGAGCTGCGGGGCAGCCCTTAGCAGTGGCCAGCATGTGTGGGGCAGAGGACATGGGCTCGGCCAGGGTTTCTGTGGGCACTGTGCAGTGTGTGTGTGTGTGTGTGTGTGTGTGTGTGTGTGTGTGTGTGTGAGCCACTGCAGTGGAGGCAGCAGGTGACACCTGCATGGTGAAGGAGAGGCCGTGGTCCACAGGACAGGCGGGGAGTCCCGAGACTTCGCCATGGTGCTGATAAGAACAGGCTCAGCTGCAGGGTCCGTGCCCAGCCCCCACCTACCTGGAGGGGCAGGAGGGGCAGGGCCCCAAGAACCCAAGGGCAGCACAGCCAAGAGGGCGGGAAAGGGGACAGCCAGGCCACAGGTGCAGGCCACCACTGCCCTTGGCCCCCTCTGCCAGAGCAAGTCCTTTTTTGCCTGTGAAACTCAGCCTTCCCAGTGGCAGTGGTGGGCAGACAGAGAGACCCAGTCCTCACCTGCTGGCTCCATGGATGCTGTTCCCGAGGTGGGGTGGGACGGGGACTTCATCCTGCATGGAGGTAGACCATAGGATCCCATTGTCCTGTCCATCTTTCCCGGCTAGGAGCTCCTCCAGCGCCTCTGCCCAGCTCTGGAGGAGCAGGCACCGGGATCTGGGGACAGCCCTTAGGAGCTGAGTGTGGCTGCGGGTGGGCCAGAGGCTGGCGTTTCTCCCTCAGCTGCCAGAGCCTGCAGTCTGTTCCCCTGGCAAAGTAGACGCGGATCTGCCCCACACCACCTCCAGGTGAGCTGTCCTTGGAGGGACCCGTGTGTCCTTTACGGCAGGGTAGCACTCCACTGGGCACAGGTGCCACATTTCCATGCCCATTCATCTGCGTCGCTCACAAGCTGCAGGAGGAGAGATGAGAAGAGAAGCAGTGGCAAAGGAAGAGGGCGGGGAGGCAGAGGAGCCAGGGAGCAACGACGCGCTGGGCGCGCAGGCCAACTCCACACCACAACTGCACTCACCATGTGCTGCAGACGGGGACTGAGAATGATAAAAATTTAAAATACACTGCGCCCTCACTCTTGCCGCACAGATCCCGTGTGGCAACCAGAGCGTGCTGAGATGCGCCTGCGGCTGTCCATAGCAGCGCCGAGCAAATGCACCGCACACTGCTCTGGTCGCCCTTCCCTCTGAGGTGACCGGAATGACGTGACATAGTGCGTAGGCGGATGGACAGGTGTCCAAGAGGACCCTGAGCGTCGTGGGGCAGGAGAGGCCCCGGAGAGGCAGAAGAGCCCACCGAGTACGCTGCCGGGTTCGCAGGCGGAGCTAGCTGGTGCTCCACTGAGAGCTAGGCGTTGCTTCCCCCGAGGTTTTTAACCGCTTCCCAAAATATCATAGGCCAGTGTGGCCTAGAAAAATTCTAAGGATAAGTCTCTGGCTACCCTTAGGCAGCGGGGCAGACTGTCCACGCCTCCTGTTGTTGGAAAGCACTTTGCAACCTGAGCGTAACCATCAGCCACACGTCTCCCAAGCGCCCCCTGGGTGCAGGGTGCAGGGAGCTGGTCCAGCCTGCGGCCCCGTCACCACTCCGAGCTCGGCTCTGTCCCACAGGGAGTGAATGGCCTGCACCGTCCCCAAGATGAGAAAACCGAGCTGCAGAGGGTCTGCTGTTGGCCGGTAGGGGCAGGAGCCCTTGGAGGCACTCTGGCTCCAGACCTGAGGTGTCGAAACACTGCACCATTCATTTAGGTGAGCAAAGGGGAAATAGGAATGAGGAGGAGGAGATTTTCCCATACTGCGAACACCTGGCAGCAACCACAAATACCCCTTTCATGTATTCCCTAACAGCACAAACCTCACACGAAACACATACATGTGTGTCCAGAGCCTGTTTTCCTCAGTCAACATGCTATTTGCGCCTTTTGGCATTGTTCACTTTGGCAAACACTGGGGCACCCATGTGCCTTGGCACCCCAGATCCTCCTCCAGCCTCAGACAATCCCAGGGGCTTGCCGTACAGGGCGATTAGGAACAGAGATGCCCTTGCTGTCCATGTGCACAGGGTTCTTTCCACATTTGGATTCTTCGTGTTGCAATTGATCTGCCTCCTGGTGCCCTGGAATCCAAGAGAAGGGTCCGTCTGGGAAGCCAGTTCAAGCCATGCTTGGCTGGAGTGTAAGGCCCCCACGCAGCTCATGCTAGGAGAGGACTCTCTCTGTCTCTGTCTCTGTGTGTGTGTCTCTGTCTCTCTGCCTCTCTCTCTCTCTCTCTCTCTGTGTGTCTGTGTGTATATGTGTGTGTGTCTCTCTCTGTCTCTCTCCGTCTCCCTCTCCGTTTCTCTCTCTCTCTTTGTCTCTGTCTCTGTGTGTGTGTGTGTGTGTGTTTCTCTCTGGCTCTGTCTGTGTCTCTCTGTCTCTGTCTCCCTCTCTGTCTCTGTCTGTCTGTCTGTCTGTCTCTGTCTCTGTCTCTCTCTCTCTCTGTGTATGTATGTGTGTGTTTTTCTCTCTGTCTCTCTCTCTGTATTTCTGTCTCTCTGGCTCTATCTGTCTCTATCTCCTTCTCTCTGTCTCTGTCTCTGTCTCTCTCTCTGTCTCTGTCTCTCTGTCTCTTTCTGGAACATTCCTCCAAATTAGGCATTGCGAGTGACAAGAGAGGCTAGTTTTCCTTTTAGAAGCCTGGAATTTTATTGTCATCATGAACAGAGCCCTTCTTCCAGAAGCTGTAAAATTTGAAACTTAACATTTGGGAAACTTCTCTCGTGATTATGTTTCAGAGACTGTCGGATGGTGTGGCCATGGCTGTGTTTCTTTCCCTTCCTCCCGCAGAACTGCGTCTTTATGAACCCGGGTCTGCAATGCGTCGGGTCGCGTTCTTCATGGGGAGTGGCTGTGCACACAGAGTGCACGGTCACCTTGCTCCCCCCCTGGACCTGTCCTCACCACCCTGCCTCTTGCTGCTGCTTGGTCCCTACAACCTCCATTTTTCCAAATCTTCAGAAGAACAAAAAGTCCTTAATTCCATAAGCACAAAACTATACTTTTTCAGGAAAACAAAATGAAATTTGTTTTCAGTTAGGATGCTTCTGTGACCCAGGTAAAGCATTTCCTTCTGCATCTTTTGCTGATGGGTGACAGAGCTGGATATGTCCAGAGGCCACTGGGGGACAAGGGACCCCAAGAAGGGATAGCCAGAGAGAAAGACTGCTACACAGCCTCTCTCCCCACTTTAGTAGACAGGGTAATGGGGCTGCAAAGATGTCCTCCTTCTAGCCCTGGGGCCCAGATTTGTTACCTGATGTGGCAAAGGGAGGCTGCAGATGTTACTAACTTGAGAGCCTCCAGACAGGGTGACTCAGGATTATCCAGGGGAGTCCACTCTTGTCACACAGGCCCCACAAGATGAAGAATACCGAGCTGCTCAGGAGGCTGGGGCAGAAGGGCCCCGTGAGCCTCGTGTGTCTGTCAGTTTCACTTGAGAAATGGACGTAGCACAAGAAATTACAAGATTGGCTGATGAGAATGAGAAAACGCAGCGTTGAATGAGAAAATGCAGCGTTGGATGAGGAAACACACAGAGGGTGAAGACAGATTCCACTGAAGGTCTGGAGCTCCCCCCTGCTGCGTCCTGTGCAAGTCCACATCAGGAAGACTTCCAAGCTGGTGGAACATAAGGGGACAAGGGCAGGAGACAAACATGTTTCTAGTGGGTCACTGGAGGCAGTGGTGAGGGGGGCCATTCCCCCTCCCACCATTGATTCCTGGACCCATGAATCCCGGCTCTGGGAGGCACAGTGCTACATGCAGATGCTCATTCAAAGCACGGACAGCCTGGCCCCAGACCCGCAAGCTTGGCGCCTCTAGCTCGTGCTGAACCGTCTTCAGAAGATCACCCCAGCCACTTCAGGGGGCAAGGATCAAGGTAAGGCCAGTGAATTCCATCACCTGAAGACATCACCACACTTGTTTGGCCATAAAATGTGTTGCTTGATCAGACGTAATGCTGTGTGGAACTCCATGATGGCGGATATGGCATCCTGAGTCCTTGGGTGGCAGCTTCAGCAGAAGCGTTACCTGCAGCAAAGGCAAATGCATACCCAGAATAAGTGTCTATGTCAGCGAGGACAAAGGGCAGTCCCTTCCCTGATGGAAGTGGTCCAATATAACCAACCTGCCCCCAGAAGCAGGTTGGTCACCCCAGGGAATGGCACCATGTCAGGGCCTCAGTGTTGGTCTCTCCTGCTGCACCTTGGGCTTGGAGCAGTGCTGCAGCATGATGAGCCTTGATTCCAGGATTCCAGGTTGCTAAACCCAGGTATAAGCGCCATCCCTTCCACCATGGCCACTCTGTTCATGGGCCCATCTGCAAATGACAGGGGTGCAGAAGAAGGCAATGAAAGGGAGGGTCGGCTGGCCACTGGGCACTGAGCAGCTCTTCTTAGCCACTTGACTGTTTTGTTTTATTTTGTTTTTGGTGGTACCAGAGTTCGAGCTCATGACCTTGAACTTGCCAGGCAGGCACTTGTGCCACAAAGCTATCTCCCCAGCCCCTCCACTTAGCTGTTAAAATCTTCTTCTACCGAGCTCACCTGTCAGTGAATGTGACATGGGAAACAGATATTTTTACACCCCTTGCCTATATGGCCCACATACCACTGTCCCAACTATCTTTGTCACCAACTTTACAGTTATGTTCCTCCCAAGTTCCTGACCATTCAGCCAGACCATTGGCCACAACACATGAATCAGTACACACTCACTCAGCTGGCCATTTGGCAAAATGGACTACCCAAGCTTGTGCCCACTGTGATGATTTCCCTTTGCCACTGTCCTTCAAGGATGTCCTTCAGGGATGTCCAGGAAAGGGGCTCACCTCTCTTCTTTCCTTGTTGCTATTACTGTCCAGTGCCACCAACAACTGCCCCTCTATCGTGTGCCACTCTGCCTGGATCTGTCCAGTTAAGAACTGAACCCTCTATAAATTGTGAGAAAAATAAAACTTTCCTATTTTAACTCTGGGTGACATTTGGGCATTTTGTCTCAGCAACAGGAGAAAAGTAACCAAGACAAAATTTAGTACCAGAGTATTAGGACCTCTTCTGTGACGCTGCCTGACCATGTGATTCAGCAGCCTTTGGGACTGGCTTGTGGGAAGAGTTTGGAAAGGTTTTAGAGATGCCACCTGGAGAAGTAGGCTGGAATAACTTAGGCTGTTCTGTGTGGGAGATTTGGACAGAGCACAGAAGCCCAGAGCACTGATAAAAATACTACCAGTGAAGACCAGGCACCGGAGGTTTCTGCTGGAAAGAAGGATTGCATTGTCTGTTGGACTCCAGATGATGTGTGTTATGGCTTGGCAGAAAATTTCTCTGCATTTTACTCATGTCCAGAGACTTCCTGAGAGTGAGATTAAGGGCAGTAGGCTAAATATTCTGGCAGAAGAAATTTCAGGGCAGTCTAATGTTGAGGTGATGACATGGCTACTGTTGGGGGCTTTGGACAAAATTTATGTTGAAAATCAAAAGCAAAGAACCACACAGAATGGTTTAAAACACTGTGACTGGGTCAGCAAAATAGCTCAGAGGTAGAAAGCACCTGCTTAGGCAAACTTAGGCAACCACAGGGACCGAGGTTCAATCCCCAGCACCACATGCTGTGCCAGCCCCACCCTCAAGGCAGACTAAACAGCCATAACATAAATAAATAAAATTTAAAACATTGTGATTTAACATTTTAAACTTTATTTAAAACAGAAAGAAGGGCCAGTGAGATAGCTTAGCGGTCTAAAGCACCTGCTTAAGTAAGCTTTGGCAACCCCAGGGACCAAAGTTCAATCCCTGGCACCACATGCTGCACCAGCCCCACTCCCAGGGCAGGCTGAGCTGACTGTAATATAAATAAATCAATAAATAAATAAATAAATAAATAAATAAATAAATAAATAAATGACACAGAAAGAAAACTACAGTAAAGCCATAGACCACAAAGGTAGACCAGATTAGGCCATAGTTGCTCAGAAGGAGAAAAGAAAAGATGGCCTGAGGGCATTGCAAGAAGCAGCGAGACTCCACCCTTTGAAGTCTCAGCATTGTTTTGAGAGGGAAGGTGAGGAGCACCATGTCCTAGAATGGTGGCAGCACAAAGACTTTGCTTCTCAGGACTGAATTCAAAGTGATCATCCATCCAGGCACTCGACCCCTACAGCCAAGAGAGCAGGAAGCTGGCTGCTGCTTCTACCATCAGCAGACCTAGATGTCATCTACATGGAGCTGATTTTAGGAACATGCAAAATGCAAGAGTCTGGGGGCCAGGAAGGTTTCTACACAGATTTCGGGAGATCTGGCAAGCTAGGCAGTGCTCTTCCAACAGGGCAGCGTGTGAAGCTGTGAGTGTGACTCCAGAGCTGCTTTGGAGACTCAGAAGTTTGGAGGAGCTAGTAATGTGGATTGTCTGAGGAAAACTGCAAGGAGGGAGCAGACCATGGGGGAGCTACCACCACTAGCAAGGCGGTGAGGACAGAGCAGCCAAGTCTTTTGGAGTTCATAGCTTGCCACAGTTTGCCTCTGGTGCTGCAGGAACTACAGGACTTAACACATGCCCTGCTAGAGTTTGGACTTGCTTTGGTCCCATTCGTTTGTATTTCCTCATTTGTAATTTTTGGAATGGAAGTGTCTATCTTGTGCCATTGACTGTTGGAAGTGTTTAGCTTTCTTTTCATTTGTACAGGGGCTCACAGCTAAGCGTTTGTCTTAAGTCTCAGAGGGGACTTTGGACTTGGACTTCTCAGCAACGCTGAAACTGTTGGGGCTTTGGCAACTCTTAGAGATGGACTAGATGCCTTTGAGTAAAGGGGTGTACACAAACCTTTGGGGAGCCAGGGCAGAACAGTATGGTTTGCCTTTAGATGTCCCCACCCCAAAGCCTCATGTAGTTTTAGACAGGGCTGTTTTGGAGGTGGCTGAACCTAAAGTGTGTGACTGATTCACAGTATGCTGGGATTAAGGGCAGGCGACTGCTGCCTCCGTGTCCTGACTGGCATCACCCCAGCCCCAGTAGAATGGACCCAGTATAAGGAGCAGAAAGAGGCTCGTCCCATGCTCTCTTGCATTTGCTGTCTTCGTTACAGTGAGCTATTGCGCCCTTACCATGTGCTACCCTGCCTTGGAGCCCATTGATGGTGGACTGAAGCCTCCACAAACTGAAATAAACACAGCAGCTCCTCACTTATCATGGGGGTTATGCTCCAGACAGCACCCCAATAAGAGAAAATCAGCAAAGTAGCGAACCCTTCCCACACTCCTGTAAACCTTTCCCACGCTTCTAAAAACACTTATAGTGTTCTTAATCATTTTCTAAGCTTGTAAACTTTCATGAATTTAACAACATATGTATACTGTACAGCACTGCAAAATCCCAAGATATAGTGAAAATCCATATATATATATATATATATATATATATATATATATATATGTCTCACTGTGCAGTTCAGGCTGGCCTTGAGCTCACAGGCTGGTCTCGAACTCACACTGACCCTCCTGCTTCAGCCTCCCAAGTGCTGAGATTACAGGTGCGCGCCACCAAGCCCAGCTCTATACTATAAATAATTCAGATTAATATTCTCTGAAAACCCAGAAACAGTCTGTGAAAGCCAGGCTGAGAAATAGCAAGGACTATGGTAAGCCTTTCCTGCTCTAAGCTTGGGTCTCAGGCATTTTATCTCAGCAATGAGAAAAGTAACTGAGACACCTAGGAATTTGAGGTCAGGTTGGCAGCATGACAAGATCCAAAATTCAAAATGTGAGGGGGAACCCCTTCCAGTTGCGGCTGGGGAGTGGGGGTGTGGTGCTCATGGGAAAATAGCTAAAGGGACACAGAGCCACCAGAAGAGGAGAAAAAGTCAAAATTCAAAGTTGTCAGGCTCCAGAGCTGGGAGATGGAGGCACGGAGCCCACCACAGAGCCCCCAAGAGAAACCTGCCAACATCACCATTGCCACCATGGGACCGCCTTGCCTTTTAACCTATACAACTACATGACACTGAATCTGTGCGGCATTAGGACCCTAAAGTTGTGGCTACTTGCTATGGCATGATGGTGGCCTTCTGTGCCCTGCCTGACACTGGCTGTCGGAGCAAACTCTCATTTTAGAAAGAAACCAAAGAGACCTTCCTCTATAGAATGTTGGAAACTATTTCTTCCATTCTCCTCCTCCTCTTTTTCTTCCTCTTCTTCTTCTTCTTCTTCTTCTTCTTCTTCTTCTTCTTCTTCTTCTTCTTCTTCTTCTTCTTCTTCTCCTTCTCCTTCTCCTTCTTCTTCTTCTTTCTTCTTCTTCTCTTCTTCCTCTTCCTCTTCCTCTTCCTCTTCTTCTTCTTCTTCCTCTTCTTCTTCTTCTTCTTCTTCTTCTTCTTCTTCTTCTTCTTCTTCTTCTTCTTCTTCTCCTCCTCTTCTTCTTCTTTTTCCTCTTCCTCCTCCTCCTCCTTCTTCTTCTTCTCCTTCTTCTTCTTCGTTTTTAGAAATTGTTTTATTTTCATCAGCCTCATTGCCATTTTGCTTAAGTGTCAGCAGAACATCTCAAGACCACTCAGTGGTGGTTCCTACCCACTCAGTGGCCTGCACGGTAGGGGCTGAATGGGCACAGAGGGTACCTGCACGCCTTCGGACCAGTCTGCGACCTCAGGCTGAGCAGCAGCGAACTCCGGAGCTGGTGCATCCATTCACCCTGAAGTTCCTCCTTGGTCTCAGCCTTTTCAGCAGCAGCCTGCTCTTCCTTTTCAATCTCTTCAGGATCCTGGTAGAAGTAGAGATCAGGTGTGACTTCCCATGGGTGTTCTTGGGAAATGGTGCCACGCATGCACAGCACTTCCCGGGCCAGCATCCACCACATCAGACTTACAGAGTGAGCTACCTGATTGCTGCATGGAATGGCAATGTCCACCTAGCGCAAAGGAGAATCCGTGTTGCACAGAGAAATGGTTGGCAGATTGACATCAGATGCCTCTGTGAGGGGCTGGTGGTCAGCCCTGGGATCAGTAACTACCTGAAAACGTGGCTTTCGGAAGGCTGCCTGGCTCTGGTTAGTGAAGTTTCCAGGAGTGAAGCGGCCAGCAGTAGGAGTAGCTCCAGTGGCAGCAGCAGACTTCAGCACAGCCCGCTGGCCTGTGTTCCTAGATGGCATGATGTTGACATCAGCAGGGTTTTCAGTGGCCACTATGGCTGGAGCTGCCAGGAGGAGCTTCTCCCAAGGCCGCTTCAGATGCATGATGTAGATTCCATCACTTTCCCTTTTGTAGATATACTGCTCCATCTGGAAATCCAGGCTGGTGCCACCTAGGTGGGTTCCTGCAGCAAGGAACTTGAGGACGTCCTCCTCCTTCATTTGCAGGACATCAAGGGCTGCGGACATGGTGAAGTTTCCCTTTAAGTTATGATGGGAATCAAGAACAACGCCGTATGGACCCTGCCTGGGCAGTCTGGAAAAGCCCATCCTTCTTTTCTTCCCAGAAGAATAACACCTGTGTTCCCACAGTTGTGCAGCGACAGCAGAACCAGCCCAGTGTTCCCTGCGGCTCTGCTGAGCACACAGAGGTCCCTTCCACACCAGCTCTGCCATGTGATCCCATACTAAAGAGTCAGTAGAAACCAGGCATGGTGGTGCACACCTGTAATACCAGCACTTGGGAGGCTGAGGCAGGAGGACACCTGAGAATCCTCATTCTCCCAGGATTCCTCGCTGCTAAGGATGGGCATGAGGTCCAATTCTCACCAATACTCTTCTTACCAGTTAGATAAAAGAGTAAGGTGGGAAGGCTTCCAGGTATTGTGTGACTTGACTGCCACAAAGACCCATGGGGAGGGTCCTCTGTCATTCCGCACCCTACTACCTTTCTACTTGTGAATACTGTTGTGATATCTGGAGATGAGGCAGGCATTTGCAGACATGAGGCAACTAACAGAAAACTTAGTGACCCATAGGAGAAGTGACAATGCGGGGTAACCAGGTGGTGCCACACAGCTGGTCTTTGTCCTTCAGACTACCTTCAATCTCCTGCTCTGTGACATAAACATCTAAGAGCATAGGCTACTACAAATCAGGTTTTGTTACTTGTACTCAAATAAATCCTAAATTACATAGATGTTTCCAAAAACAAGGACAGGTTTCCTTCTCACCAGAACCAAGACTCTCACAGAACAACTACAACACAAGGAACACAGAGGCTGCCCCCACCCCCGTCCCTCCCATAAAACTCTTTCACTGGGTCGTCTCTTCCTCACAGGGACCTGTTCTTGGCTAGCAGGAGAAATGAGTGCTTGTAATTACAGGACCCTAGATGTCACCCACGGCCTCTCACTACTGCCATCTGGACAGACTTGGCCCCCAGTGGGTTCACAGGGGGTTGGGAAAGTAAAACTCATCAAACCCAGGCTCAGACTCTCCTTGGCAACCAAGAAGGTAAGTTGTCACCAGTCCTGTCAACAGTCAGCACAGAAAGAGAGCTATTTATTCACAAGCGTTCATGAGTCACAGTCTAAACATTCTACAATCCCTCCCCGGCAAGTCCGACCCTGCCCCAGTCTCCCGTGAGAGTGCTTCCCACCCAACACCACTTCAGCACAACAGCTCAGGGCTGGCTAATCCCGGCTGCACAAGTGGTCATGTTATTAATGACCATGAGTCACCATGCAGGGCATTCATCAGGATGGTGTGTGGCAAGGAGAGGAGACCAGGCCCACCGAGTACACACAGGAAGTAGGCACCCCTGGCTACACCCTGCCTGGCTGTGCACCTTCTACAACACAGCCTCCTTCCAGCAATGCGAGGGTCCGAATGTCTCCACCTCCTGGTGACCCCCCTCCAGAATTCCTGTCTGTTTGGCAGGGGTCAGCGCTCTGAGAGCAGAACACTTTATACCCAAATGGCTTTGCCCAGTGCTGAGGGAAAAGAGCCTGGTTTGTTAAATGTGAGCTTCCCGTTAGACTCCCACCTCTGTTTTAAACTTCTGCTTATTCTTGATGCAATTTCTGCTTAATTCTAGCGGAGGATGAAAAGGACCGCTCCCCTGGAGTGAGACAGTTCCTGGGTGGTGGCACATTTCTGGAACGTTCCCACTCTCTCCTTACAAGTGTGGACCACGTGTGGCTGGGACTCCCACGACCCCACTTCTGCCGCCACGAGTGTGGTCACCGTCCAGTGGCTCTGTCATTGTGAGATTCCCCAGGCTCTGAAAACAGGCGCTGATTTATGTCACAGACATCAGAACACTCTCTGATGTGGAGTAGGCTCTCCAAGAAACACACGGAGTGGATGATGGAGGAGGAGGAGGAGGGCAGGCCTTGGAGAGGAGGCACGGAAGGAGGCTCTGTGTCCATCGGTGTGAGGCCAGGGCAGTCTCAACACCTTGAGGGCGGGTCCGGGATGACCCAACGGAGGGCTCTGCTCTTCCTGCCTACCCCCTCAGTGGCCCGTGAGGCAGAGCCCAGGGTGCTGTTTCCGTGACACCCTACAGGCCTTGAACGGTGCGCTCTGAAGCCCTTGAGCATGGGGGGGGGCTCCCCACAGGCACTGCAGGAAGATGTGGAGTCGGAGGTGAGGAGCACCCAAGCGGAAGACAAATCAGTGGGCACCTCAGCCATTCTGTGAGAGCTGGCCGTAGTACCAGCAGGAGGAAGGGGCGTGGCTCTTTGCAGTGGTCTTCGTGAAAGCAGGCACAGACTAGAGCTGCAGGGTGACCTGAGCCTGAGCCATTCCATGTTCCCAAGCTCCAGGTTCCCCACCAGGGAGAAGAGAGAACAGACCCCCGTCACAGGCTTGCTGAGGAGAGCCAGGAGATGTGTGCTGCCATAAGTGTCCAAGCCATGGAACTGATATTTGTCACACGCCACATAGGGAGAGGGCCAGCGTCTGGCCTCCTTCCCATGAGGCCCTGTGTTCTCACTTGCACGTCATCTGCAGCCAGCGCTGTGTGGCCAGGATCCTCAGGTGCCATCTCCTGATGCTTGTGGCACCTTCTTCTCTAAGTGGCATGGCCTCCCACAAGCTGCACACCCTCTTCTCTGGGAGTTCAGGTCATTAGTGCCTCCCGGGACCCCAGAAGCAGGACCCTAACTTTCCCAGAGCCAGCCCAGCGCTGGAGCCTCCAGTCAGCCCAGCCCACCTTGATCTGCGGCTGTAGCAGCCCTCGTGGGCCTCCAGGGCTGTGGGTCTCTGGACATAAATCTCTTCTCGAGACTTCAGTCCCCAGCTGTGGCCGCCGGGGCCCCTGAGCTTGACACCTAGCACAAAACACTGTGATGCCCAGTGGCATCACAGGTAACGTCTGACTCAGCTAAATGCCAGAAGGGGCACAGAATATGGTGCCCACACCAGGAGGAAGAGCACAGCATGGCTGCCGGAACTCAAGAGGCGCTTTCAACATGCGATGCAGCTCGGCTGGAGACTCAGCGGGGAGGGACGTATCCTGCGTATCCTGCGTCAGGACAGGATTGCCACCAATCCACAGAGATCCATTGTGAGGAGGGAGGGAAGCCTCATGGGTCACACGGCTCTGCGCCAGCTTGACTGTCACCTCTCTCAGGAGAGCTGCGAATCCAGTGGGACTTGCCCTTCATGCTTGTGTTTAAGCACGGGGTCACGCCTGAACCCCAATCACCTCTGTAGCTCTCCACACTCTTCTTTCCAAAGCAGTCAGAAAAATGCGCGGTTCCGCAGCTGGGAGACAGTTACCCTGGAGACACAGCCACTCCACCCTTCTCTGTCCCTCTGAAGACCCAAGGCTACCCACCCCCACCCCCAGGATGTGGAGCCAGGGGTAGAGTCTCTGTGCCTCAGTTTCCCCTTCTGTAGCACAGAGGAAATGTTAATAATCTAGCTCAACACGGCGGCAAAGATTGGCGGAGATTCTTCAGAAGCCGACCCAGCTTGGAGCCAAGCGTTGCCCTGGCTCACCCTGCTCTGCAGAGCGCAGGCCAGAAGGAGAATGAAAAGCCCCAGCTCCTCATCTGGGCCTCCCCACTGCCACCCCTCCCCCTCCCCTTCCCCCTGCCCTCCCCCAGCCCCTCCCATCCTCCCTTGTCGCCTCCCCCCACGCTGGTGATGGGCGGAGCTACTAGGCCCTGGCTGGGCCGTATTCTGGCTCCCCCAAACCCGCTTCCCTGTGACAAGAGCCACCAAGGTACCACCGCCAACATCGCCTATATACAAACCTACGCTGCTAACCTCTTCGCTTCAGAGCTACTGGGACCTGGCTGGCTACAGGCACCCAGCATCTGGCAGGGACTTGGCCCCGGTGACCTCTCACCCCCACCCCATGGGCCTGTGAACTGCTGTCAGCCCCCTAATCCCCAGGATGCTCCTTGTCCAGTCCCCCGTGGGGTGCGGGGGCCCTTCCAGAGTCCTTTGGGAAACTCCTTGCCGGGGAAGGAGCTCAGTGGACCTAAGCATGAGCATTCACACGAACTCTGCTCAGCCGTCTGCCGCAGCCCACACCGCACGTGGATCCGTTCCATCTCTGCACCCGCGTAGCTTTGTGGGAGACACTGTGGCAGGAGGAAAACTGAGTTCTCCAAGTGCCGTGCCAGAGCTGGGGAGATGGCTCAGTGGACTAAGCGCTTACCTGTCTGGCAAGCGCAGGGTCCTGAGTTCAATCCCTGGTTCTGCAAAATAAAAAATACAAACAAGTACCATGCCAGCCTGAGGGACAGGTACGAGCTGCCCCCACCCGGCTCAGAGTCCAGCGGTAGGCTCTGTTAGTGACGCTTCTTTTGTTCAGATATTTATTGGCTTCTGCTGCTGGGCATCATGGGGTGTGCCAGGGACATGATAATCCATCATAAAAAAAAAACCCTCTGGTCCCCCGTCCCATGGAATCTTGTCTCAGAGGTCATTTTCCTGCATGCTGCTGTTTCCGTCACAGACGCCAGCACTGTGGACCTCCACCCAGCCCTGTAAAGGATGCACTGTTGCTGTGCCTGCTTACAGACAAGAAGAGTGAGACTGCGGGGAGCAGGCGCCTCGCCCCAGACTGCGCATGTGAGGTGAGACTGCGGCGCTGGGTCCCCAGCGAGGCAGGAGCTGAGACTTTCTTGGAGGGGCGGGGGTTGTTTGTTTTTGTTTTCTTTTTGTTTTGTGTGTTCAGACAGCGTCTACCTACATGATGCAAGCTGGCCTTGAACTCCTGGTCACCTTCGAGCCTCAGCTGCCCACGTGCTAGGAGGACCTGTGTGCTCCTGATTTGCTGGAGCCTGAGCCCCGGCCAGGACGGATGTGCAGAGCCAGCCTACGCATCTCTCCCACTCCTAGGCCCGGGCGCATGCAGCGCAGCCGTGGCCTCTCCTTCCAGGGCTGGTTATCCCCACCTGTGAGACCTTGCTGCTGTGTTCACTCTGTCCACTTCACATGAGAAACCTGGGCGACACCATGGACAGTAGCCAGCAAGGTTCTCCCTGCCCGGAGGCCAACCACACACCTGCATCTGGCCATGCCTGAGAAACGCACAGGTGAGCAGGCAGACAGCATCGGCTGCTTGAGCCGCCTCTTCCTCCCCCTCCTCCCTCCCCCTCTCCCCCTCCCCTTCCTCCTCCTCTTCCTTCTGTTCCTCTTCCTTCACACAGGGCACAGCAGGGGCCCACTGGAGGCTGCAGGAGTAACTGGGCCCTGGTCAATACTTGCTCTTGACTGTGGCCTTTCTCCTTGTTTTCAAAGCCTAAGCCAGGCACGGTGACACACCCCTGTTACCTGGGGGGAGGGGACGGTGAGGCAGGAGGACTGCCATGAATTCAAGGCCACCCTGAACTACACATCGAGACCCTGTCTTAAAGAAGGAAGGAAGGAAGGAAGGAAGGAAGGAAGGAAGGAAGGAAGGAAGAGAGAGAGAGAGAGAGAGAAAATCTGGGGGATTGCTCAATGGCATTGCAGTACCCAAAAAGGGAGCAAAAGAAAGATGACAGAAGAAAGATTAAGGACAAGGTGAACACCGGGCCTGGGCTGTGCATAGGAAAGGTAAAGGAAGCCGAGGACCCAGACCCGGCTCCCACTCCCACAAAGTCACCCTGGCTTCCCTGGGCCTCCGGGCTGCCCCTGCGCCTCCCGGAGCCTGACAGCAGCGGCCCGGAAGCCGGCCAGGGCTGAAATTGTTCCTGAGCCGCTGCAGCCCTGGGCTGCTCCGGGCACTTCAGGAAGTACTTGCTCTAAGAGGCCTTTCCGGCTATTGTCGTCCAGGCGGAGGACGCTGGGCTGGCACGGGGACAGGAGCCCTCTCCGGCCAACGGTGTGTCCAGGGCACCAGGGCAGGAAGAGGGTGGCTGGCAGCGGTCAGAGCGCAGGGTCCCCGAGCCAGGGAGGAGTCTCAGCAGGGCGGCCTCCTCGGGGTGGCTTTCAGTTCCCTCTGGCCTCGCCATTGCTCAGGCCCGGGACAAGGGGAGGTTGCTGGAGACCCCCCAGCTGGTGACTGAGACTTGTGCCTGCCTGCCGGGAAGGAGCAAGCGGGGAGCCTCGGGCCCTTCTGTGGCTCCTCCTCCTCTGCCCGGAGAGGATGAGACCGGCCGCAGGCAGCTGCAAGCAGTGGAGGAGGAGGATTGCCCATGCGCAAGCTCCGGAAGGCAGCGGCCGCTAGACCAGGGCAAGCGGGCGAGTGGGGGAGGGGCACGGACGCCCCGCTTCCCGGGCTCCGCCCCTCCTCCAGCTCCAGCCAAGTCAGCCGCAATCCCCACCGCGGCCACCTGGCCTCCCGCGGCCAGCGCAGTGCTGGGGTGCCCCAGAAGGCCTCTGCCTGCTGCAGGGGAAAAACAAGAATGCAGCTAGCAACTCCCAAGGCCGCGGGGCCTCCCGGGCAGCACCACGTGCCCCTGCGAAGAACGAGCTGCAGGCTGTGGGGGTGCCGGCCGGTCACCAGCAGTCTGGGAGGCTTAGGAGGGAGGATCCCACGGGTTCGGGCCCAGCCTGAGCTGCGCTGAGATCCGTCTCAGAGAGCAAACAAACAAAATCAGAATGAAAGGAGATTCAAATATTGCAGGTGTGTGTCTTCTACAAAATAACAAGTCCAATAATCCACAATAGTAGTGGGTTATCAGCACAACTGGCAATGGCGGAAGCTCTTGACTTGAGCCTTTTATAGCTCAGCTTAGTAATATGGCTTTACTTCTTATACCTCGTGGTTAGATTTTTCTGATGGATGGTTAGGACACAGTTAAATCAAAACCTATATAACAAAAAAACATGTAACTTCTGTATCTGACAAGGTCAGTTAAATCTCCTGAGGGCTTACCTTGACACCATGCACAGCGTTTTGTAGATCTTTTGTCAGTGTCAGCCTTCTGGATGAGTCACAGCCATTGCTTGACCATTTTGTTCTCTGTGAAAGCCTGAGAGAATGTTTTCTCTCTAGGTGACTCTCCTTAGGCACACTGTACATCGTCAATCCCTTTCCTCTGTAGCCTCATAATCTCCTTGAGCAGGAAATTTGGGAAACCACTGAGTTCTAGGATGTTACATCACAGGTTCTCTTATGACCTGAATGTTCACTGACCTTGAAGGGTTAGGGCCAAAATACTGGTTATCCTTGTGGCCCTTCTTTTTCTATAATTTTTTGGTCTGCAAACTTAAATTGTTAACCATCCAGAAGAGAAGCTTAATGATATTACTTTACAACATAGACAGTTGAGCTTAACATCACTATCTGTCTCAATATTAAATGCCTTAGACATAACATGGAACTGATATTTTCCAACAATCGTTGATATTCTAAACTTTAAATCCCTATAGAATGTGAAAAAAATTATACATTTTTAGACAGAGATTTAGAAAGCAAATCATATACAACATTGTAGCAGAACACTCATCTTTAACAAAAGAAAACAAAATAAAAAAGGGGGGTATAAATGAAGGACCATTTTGTAGAGAAAAAAATATATATGTATATATGTATCTGTATATACAAAATAGTTAGGATAGATATGCAGCTACTTTCTCTTGGTTCAATGAGAATAAAGATTTGTACTAATGGTGTTTAGACAAGTTAGTATGTCTGCATCTTATTCTCTGAATTACTACAAAGACAATAGTACGTAGTATATGAATAATTGTAACTGTCCTACTAACCTGTTTGAAACTGTCCCAGTGTTGTTTCTTTTTCATTAAAATTAATTTAAAAAAAAATGAAAGGAGAGAACTGCGGGAGGCCTCACCCCGCCTCCGCCATGAGCAGCCCGTGTGTCCCTCCAGGTCCCTGGGACCCTGGTCTGCAAATAGGGGACATCAAACCCCTATAGCTCCCGAGGGCCCTCCTGACCCTGTCTCACCCCCGCCCCAAATCTGGAAGGGCGCGGGGCTTGAACCCACCCTCGGCCCTAACGCAGCTCGCTTCCCTGTAGCTTCCCAGGGCCAGCGGTCGCCATGTCCTCGTCAGGTCATTGATCCTGGAGCACCTCAATGATGCAGGGAAGAGGCAGGGCCAGCACAGCCCCTGCCAGTGTCATCCTGTTGGCTTCCAGGTGACACAAACTGCAGACCACAGGGAAAGTGAAAGACGTGTCAGACCATGAGCGTAAGTGCTACCTGGTGTCCCTTGTATGAGAAAATTGTGCGGCAAATAAATTAAAAAGCAAAGCAAAAGACAGGCAGCAGGCACCAGAGGGTAGGACTAGGGACGGGGTGCAGGCGTGAGAGAGAGCAGAAAAAGGCCAGCTGTGTGCTGCCGGGTATGTGCTCTCTGGTGTGTGATGCCAGGTGTGTGCTGTCAGGTGTGTGCTGCCAGGCGTGTGCTGCTGAGTGTGTGCTGGGTGCCCTGCACTGAGTGTGACAGGCAGGTGACACAACTGTACCATTAAGCACAAAACAAAGTGGGGAAGGGTCCCCTTCTCTGTGCAGCCAGAGCCCCCAAGGCTGTGCCCAAGTGAACAGTATCCCTGGGAGGTGATAGGCTGCCCACGGGGCCCAGAGCAGCTGGGACTGAGGCCACAAAATCAGTCTCCCCAGGGATTGGGAGCAGCCCTGCCCCCCACTCCGGCTGGGAACCAAAGCTCAAAGAGGCCTGCAGGGCCAGTTCTCCGGGGAGAGAGGGGTGTGGGCGGGGCGAGGCGGGGCATGGAGGTTTCTGGCCCCCTGCACCGTCTGGTGCGGAAGCCACGGTCACTGGTCACCGGCGGTATCCACGGGGCGCTGCAGGCTGCCTGGCAGAGCTGGAGGCTCAGGAAAGATGCCTTGCGGAGGCTGTTCAGCCGCGGTCACCTCACGACACGCTGTCCCCGAAGCCTGCTCCCACCTCAGGTGTGGGGCAGGTTCACTCTGTCCGCTTAAAACTCAAAATGAGCCATCACCAAGCGGCACACACTCGCTTTGGAAAACAAAGCGGGCAGGGCTCCACCGCACGGACTCCAAGGACCCGTGGCACGTCCTCCGTCCAGGGTCTCGCATGTCCCCTCTGCTGTCACTTGGTCCTCGCATTGTCCTTGTCCCCTGGGTCCTTTGATTGCTGGGCCCTGTGAGTGACAGGGCAGATTTCAGGGGCTCACACTCCTGCTAGAGTGACAAGCAGAGCCCCTCACACCCCATGCCCTGCTCCGCTCTGTTCCCTGGGCCAGAGCTCCCCTGTTGCCGTCCCCCTCCCTCCCTAAGACGGGGCTCAGCATCAGCGCCCCAGAGGTGAGCAGCTGCATCGGTGACCCTGGCCATCCCGCCGCACCCTGTCCACAGATGCCCCTGCTGCCCTCAGCACTGTCCATAGACCAACGTTTCACCATCTCTTAGCGGGGGCCTGTCCACCCCTGTCAGCCCCAACCACCCCACTCCTTCCTGAGAAGTCCTACAAAGGCATCAGCCCCCAAAGAATGATGTATCTTAGCCAGAGAGAAACAGAACCCAGGTTCTAAAGGGCAGCAATGCCACTTTGAACAGCTGCTTCCCAAGAACTCAAGAAATCACTCTTTTCCGGGATTCAGTGCACACCTACCTACGCACACGGGCACCGCTGTTGTCACTGTCCTGCCAACGGCAATGTCCAAACCTCTGCGTTCCAAAGAGGAAGCGGAGCTTTTGCAGAATGACCTGGACCTCACAAAGGAGAGATGAGGATAATAAAATTTAGAGAGGAAAAATTTCTTTTTTTCTTATTTACTTTTTATTGATGTATTTGGTACAGGGTCTTATTACGCAGCTCAGACTCATAGTGATCCTCCTGTTTTTAGCCTCCCCAGTGCTAGGATTATAGGGTAGCGCTATCATGCCTGGTCTTGGTGGCCAGCTCAATGTGCCCAGGGAGTGAGGCTGGTGCAGCTTGTGGTGCTGGGGATTGAACCCCGGTCCTGTGCCTAAGCACTGAGTCTGCTCAGCTATCTCGCCAGCTCTTAGGAAAAAGAAAGGTTTTTAAGAAAACTAAGGTTTTCTAAAAAAGGTTTTTAAGAAAAACCTTTTTCTAAAGGTTTTTAAGAAAACTAAGCCTATGGATGTGGTTGGCTGGCTCCACGTTGCTGTACATGAATTTCCATTCAACCTGCATCAAGCCCTGGGGGGCAGTAATCTCCAGGCAGTGGGTCCCAGGAAGGCCTGGCGCAGACAGACAAAAGAATCTGCACCCTGGCAGCCACTGAGGGGCTGTGGCACCCGGGCTGTGCCGGAGACAGGGAAGCACTGCGAGCACCAGGGCCACGCTGTATCCACTCAGTGGCTGAGCACGTGGGAGATGGCGTGGGCGGCAAGGAGGAGTGGGGCTCATGGAGACCACGGAGCAGAGCGCAGGCTGGCGGCGCAAGACAGGCAGAGTCTCGGGCTGCATCCGCCTCACTGCGAAGCCTGGAATTGCCGCATATCAATGTTGCTCCCATGACTGCTCAGAAGAGATTTGAGGTTTTTCTTTTCAGGCAGAAATGATGGGCGAAGGGGGTAGAGGCTGGGCAAGAAGGGACTGCAGCTCCTGGATGACGGAAGGACGGCGAGGATGGCCTCTCAGGGGTCCCGGACAGGAGCTGCAGCAAAGAGCAGTGCTTCTCCTCACTGCCTGGAAGCTGGGCCTCCACTCAGCCTCCACTGGCTCCAAGGCTCTCCTGCAGCAGACTTGTCTTAGTGTGCAGCCGGGCAGCCTCCTCCTCATAAGTGTGGATGGAAGACAAGCATGTGTTTGCTTCCCTCCTGGGCCAAAACCTCGGTCATAGGGCTTGGACATGGGCTCCCGGGGCCTGGGAGCTGAGGCCACGGCTAGCAGGCTGGATGGCTATGGAAGACTCTGGGGCCCTGCTCCACTGTGGTACCAGTTGGAGTCGATTTTTCTCTGCAGCGTTTGCTCCAACACTGAGCATCACCACCATAGTGAGGAGAGAGCTGTTGCTGAGAGGTGGTGCCACACTGCAGGTGGCCACCTCTGGGCCATGGGAGGCAGCGCTCCACGTCCAGGCCTCCTTCTGTTGCTGTCCTCCATACTCGATTTTCTCCTCTGAACATGCAAGGCACTAGAGTCTAACAGCAAAGAGGACAAATAACACGCCAACCTAGACAGGCGAGTGCGTGCTTCTTGCCCCCTCTTGTCACCATGTGCAGGCCACCCTAGGTGACACTGTTGCCTGGAGGCTCACACACAGGGGATTCATCCCACCAGCACTTCCAGAGCTTTGCTAAGACAATTATTGCTGCTGTTCAGTGGCTGGCCTGATTGTTCTCATCAAATGAAAGAGACTCTCCATCTGACCCAAGTGCACAGGGCATCAATTAGCCCCATCCTCCAGCCAGGAAGGAAAGGGACCTCCCGAGCCAGCCTGCAGGGCCTTGAGAAGAACCCCAGGGGTGTAACTGCTGCCAGGAAAACCACCGAAGTCAGTGCTTCCATGTGTGCTGTATGTGTATGTGTGTGTGTGTGTGTGTATGTGTGTGTGTGTGTGTGTGTGTGTGTGTGTGTGTGTGTGTGTGTGTGTGTGTGTGTTTCTCCCCTCTGGAAAGAGAGATGTGGTGAGAGAAAGGAGAGGGGTGAAGGCAAGGCTGGGGGTCATTCCAATGGGGGTGATGGTGAGGATGTAGTGGCCAAAGGAGGGGCATGTGGAGCCCAGAGGTGCCGCCTATTTCCAGAGAGGAGGCCAGGCCAGGCCAGCCCAGAGCCCGCCATCCCCCACCGCCAGCAAGCTCTTTCCAAGGCCAGACCTCACCAGGCACGGGATCCCATGCTGGGATGATGCGTTCGAGGGAGGCTGACAGCGACCACACAGCACTGGAGGCCAGGGGGTCACCCCCAGCTGGGCACTGAGACCCAAGGACACCAGCTCGGTGCAGAAGGGGATTTTGCCCAGAGAGCAGCAACAAGCCCGAGTCAGGGCCATGCATTCTGGTGGCCGTGTTGTCAACCGGGGCCTGCTCTCTCCCTGTGCCCTTGCTCTGCCCTCTCTATGGCCAGCTGTCCTGGGGCCTGAGCTCGGACACTCCGAGGAGGACCCGGCCGCCTCCCCCGACGTGGATCTGGATGGACCCCAGTCCTCCCGGCCAGGGGTCCCCAAAGGCAAACATGTGGTGAGCTAGGAAAGCACAGAGTGTGTTGGCCAAAGCTTCCTGGGGCACAGGAACCTTCGGTCACCTGGAAAGCCCCAAGCTCACTGAATCTGACAGACATTTGTTTCCAAGGCAAGAAACCTGGGGCACAGGCAACGGCTGGGGAGCACAGCTCCTAGTACGGCAAAGGACTGCTCTGGAACACACATGCACACACGCTTCACACAAAGCAGATTATGAGACAGAGGCCCTGTGCAGCCCGCAGAGCAGAAATATTTACTCTCTGGCTCTCTATACACAGCCTTTGGCAGCCTCGCGCCTGGAATAATGAGGTCACGTGCAGCGGAAGGGAAGGGGGGGTGGCCTTGAACTCCTGCAGGCTGAGGACGCCCAGAACTACTGGGAGGAGGAGTTCCCCGCTTTCAGACAAAGAAAAACACATGCCTGGGTCCTGGAGTCGTATTGGAAGCCGAGTATCCAGGGGGCCAGGGAGGCGGCTGACCTAGGTCGGTCCTGCGCCTGGTCCACTTGCTCTGCAGCTTCACGACTGCACGCAGGGGCAGTCAGCCCGCGGGGCTCCTACGCTTACGCTCACACTTGAGATTCGAGCCACGCTGCACATACGGTTGCCATGAGTCCGGTCACCAGCTGCACAGGGCTGGAGCCGCCGCTGCAGATGATCGCCTCCCACTGCTCAGCCTCGACACAGCTATTCTGGCTCCAATGTGACAATTATTCAACTCAACCTAATCCTCAATTTCCCAATCTGTAAGATGGGGTAGATCCATCAGCACTGTTCTCAGGATCGCGGGAGGTGCTGCAGGTAAAATTGCCAGCACAGCAGTTGGGGCAGTGCTGGTGCACGGCTGTCGTCCAGTAGGCTGAAAGGCCGAGGCAGGAAGGTGGAGAGTTGGGTCCCGTCTGGGCAACTTATGACTTAGCAAGACCTTGTCACAAAACTAATAAAAAGGGCTGGGGATGTAGCTCATTGAGAAGATTCAGTCCCAATAGCTTGTGCACATACACACACACACACACACACACACAGACCTGAGCATCCCCAGAGTCCGCTGCCGGGTGTTGCACCCGGCCACCTCCACAGCCTGTGACTCTGTAGGTTGCGGTCAGTCTCTGTCCTCCCATGCCTGGGTCTCACGAGAAGGTGGCTCTGGGTCCCACCCTGGGCGCTGTGCCCTGGGGGGGCCCCTGCACTCTGCGCCTGCGTCACCTGGCCCCTGCGCTCCACCTGTGCTCTCTCCCTCCGCATTCACGCCCAGCACCTCGCAATTTCCCTACCTTCTCCCTGGAACCAAGGAGGAACGCAGCCTCCTTCCAGCTCCACCCAGCCTGCCCTCCTGGGTCACAGCTCCTTCCTCTGTTGCCCAAGGTCCCCTCACTTCCCGAGCTCGAAGGGGGCGCCTGGCAGGGGCTGGAGGTGCATTTCTGTGGTCTGTCAATAATTTTCATTGGCTCTCAGACAGGGCAGGTACTGAGTCCTGGGCTTCCGCTTCAGGTTACTGTCTTACCATCCCTGGAACACTCGTGCAAGCCAAAGCCTACACCTGGGCCATCTCGGACCTCTGCACCTCTGCACCCCCTCCTGGGCCAGCGTCAGCTGTGGGCCTCGCTTCTCTCCAAGTCAAGTGATGATGCCAGAGGTAGCCTTTCTCAGGGAATTCCTCTTCCTGTTCTTCTTCCTGTGGCAATTCCTCCTCCTCTTCCCCTTCCCCAACTCTCCTTTCTCTTCCTCCTCCATCATCAGACCAAGTCAGTGAACTTTACTGTGCTGGGCAGGGTTCTGGTGCTTTACATATTTGCATATATTTGCATCTATTACTTGGTCCTCCCACTCTATGGTGCGAACAGGAGGAATCACTGTTCCCAGCTTCAGGTGAGACCCCAAAGCATTCATGTGACTTAAAGATCACACAGCTAAGGAGGGAGAACGGAATTCTCGCTTAGGCAGAGTCTCCAGAGGACATGACCAGACCACACCGGTGACTTGGGTGTAACAGCCCTGCGCGTTTTCCTTTGTCTTTACCCTCATCTTACTTTTGTAATCACTCTTTAGGCTGCTGTAAAAAGATACCTGACGTATGCTAGAGGTGTGGATTGATGGCCGAGTGCTTACCTCACACACGCAAGGCCACCAGCAATGAAATGCGCAGTTAGCAGCTGTAAACAAGAGGAGCATATTTATTTCTCACAGTCTGGAGCCTGAGAAATCCAAGGTTCAATCACAGCCTCTTCGGTAAGGGCGCTAAACCCACCAGGAGGGCCCCACCGCTTTGACCTGATGACCTCCATCCCCTAATGCTGTCACCCTGCTGCTCAGGGTTTGGACACCTGCCTTTCAGGGGGATATGCAGGCCACAGCTGCAGGCAGGGCAATTTTCTGTTTAGCTGATGATGACAAGTTCTCTCTCTCTCTCTCTCTCTCTCTCTCTCTCTCTCTCTCTCCTCTCTCTCTCTCTCTGTATTTTAGGGAAGGGCCTATAGGGTGTTCAGGGTCTCACTACTAGATTGAACTCATAGTGATCCACCTGCTTACAGCCTTCCAAGAGCTGGGATTACAGGTGGGCACCACCACGCCCAGTCTCAATTGCCATCTCAGCATGCCCCAGGGACAGGACAGGCACAGAAGGCCCAGGGATTGAACTCCTGCACTTTGATCTGCTGAGCTATTCGGCTGGCACTTCTTTTTCTTTATTTCATTTGTAATTAATAGTTTTTAAAGTATGAGGCAAATCAAGCAAGAATTAAATGGATAAAGGATAAAATTGTATCCCTTGTAGGAAAATGAACGCACCTTAGAACCATAACATTAAGTGAAATAAATCAGACACATGAGCTTATACGTGTTTTCTCTTATGTAAGAGACCCAAAATGTAAATAAATTAAAGAGCAAAATAAGACAGGCCAAGGGAAACAGGAAAATCTTTTGCAAAAATGAGAGACCAAGGGGCGACAAGATGACTCAGTGGTCTAAAGCACCTGCTTAAGCAACCACAGGGACCGTGGTTCGATCCCTGGTACCACATGCTGTGCCAGCCCCACCCCCAGGGCAGGCTGAGCCAGCCATAACATTAATTAATTCATTCATTAAAATTTAGAAAAAAGGGGGAAAGAGACCAAGCGATGAGGGAGTAGGGGACGTAAATGGGGACTCTCAGAATGGAGATGTGACAGATGCATGCCCAGCTCACCACCCGGGATGAAAGGAAAAGGATATCTCAGGGTCAGAGAGGGTCATACTGGTTCTGCAACTTAACAGTGGAGAGAACAGGACCCACCTGCCCAGTACTTGGCGTGCACAGACTGGAAGTTTCTCTGGGATGAGTCGGGCCAGTGAGTCTGGAGGTAGCCAGGAGAGGGGCAGAGAGACAGACTGATGGACAGACAGACAGACATGCCCAGATCAGAGATGCCGGCTGCAGGACGGAGAGGCTGAGAGGAGAGAGGTGTGCCCTGTGATGTGATCCACACAGCCCAGCCACCAGGAAAGCTTCCGGCTCCGGCAGCACCTACAGCTGCAGGTCCACCTGGGCACCACCAGGACAGGCTCGAGCCACACGGAGGTTGGCACTGCAAGGAGCCAACTGAGAGGGTAGCAGAGAGGGAAGGATGCTGCGTGCTGGGGACCCGAGCCCTGGGCTCTAGGCCTTCGCTTCCAGGGCGGGTGAGGGGCAGAACCACGGCTCCTGCTGCCCTCCGTGCCTGAGTCACACCATGCGGACCTTTGGCATCGCCCGCGAGCGTCTCAGGCTGTGATTACAGCCTCGCCCTCCCGGAGTGTCTAGACATGACTGCAAGAACCGGAGAAAACAGGACGGCAGCCTGCGGTCGGTGACCGTCAGCCGGCAGGAATTCCTCGGGGAGGCGCTCGCCCCAGCGCACGCAGGAGCGAAGACCAGAGCCGCAGCAGCCCCGCTCGCAGCATCAGGCCAGGGCGGACCTGGGCCTGCAGGAAGCCTCAGCAGGACAGAGTCCGGCAGGCAGCGCGTGCACGCAGGAAGGATTCCTGCGGGGATCTCCGGGAACGTCTGAGGATGACTTCCGGTCGCGGGGCTGCACGTCCCACCTCCCCTGTGCGTACGTCGCCTCCGCGGCACGCTGAGCACCCGAGTTCCCCTGCGAGGGTCTTGGCTGGGATCTGTCTCACAGCTGCCTTTTGCATTGAGTACTCAGAGTACTGGTAGGACTTGAGTCCTGCTTTTAAAAGTAAGCGAAACAGTGCTCCAAGAAGAACGAGCAGAGATGCTTAGCTGCTGTGGACTTAAGATTTGAGCTGGGCCCGGACCAATACCGGAAATGAACGCAGGGGAGAAGCCACACCGGCAGCCACTGGTGTGGCAGCGCCACCACCTCTCACGGTAGGCAAGCTTCGGGCGGGGCCGAGTCGCTATTAATGTTGCTGAGTCTCAACCGCGGAGCCGGCGTCTCTTTGTGCTCTCACAGCCAGGAAGGCGAGGCGCGCTCGTGAGGCGCGCCTAGGCTTGTCTCTGCCTGGGTGTCCCCGGGAAAGGCTCTGGCGTGGAGGCCGGAGCTGCAGCTTGAGCCAAACTCCGGCTTCTGAGATCACCGGGAACTCAGGCACTCAGCCTGCTCACAGGGCGGACGCGGGCTCTGGCTTCCACCGAGTTAGTGTGGGACTCTGAGGAAAGCGATGCCCGGCCCGCACTGCCAGCCGCGGCCTGGGCTGCCCAGGACCGTCGCCTCTCTCTCAGCTTCAGCCTGTCCTGAACTTGAAGGCACCTCTGGGCTGGGTGTAGCTCAGGGGCAGGGTGTGAACCCAGCGTCAGTGAGGTCCTGGATCTGATCCCTGGCACTGCAAGGCAAAAACCGCACAAAACCAAGACTCCTTTCCAATCAGATCCGGAGCTCCTTCCAAACGCCATTGGTGGATACCGTATAAAGAAGCGTGTCAACATTCGGACATCTGCAAAATTCAGTGAACCAATATTTTCCAAATGTCTAGTGTCTCATATAACAAACCCATGGCCACATCAACAGGGACTAAACGCAGTGTGGATTTCAAAGGAACATAAAATGAAAATGCAGTTAGAATGGTTTAGATTCTACATTACAAAGCTTTGATTTAAGTTTGCATATACTGTCAAAAAGTCTATCAAAATATACCTTCTTTTTTCTAACTACGTATCTTCATGAAGCTAAAAATTTTACGACTATAGCCAAGACAACATATGGCAACACATTAAATTCCTAAAAGATTATGAGAGTCTGGCTCGGTTAAGTCACACATTAAAGAGATTTAAGAAGAACATGTCATTTTTCTCACTTGTCTCACTATGGGGAAGGTGTGGCTTTATTTTCACATTTATTGTATAGCCTGCAGCTGGTCACGACTGTTATTTTTAAAGAAGAATAAAATTAAGTACTTTGAAATTTTCTTGATTGCAACTTTTAGTTCAGTAAATACCTATGAATATAACCTATACTTTAAAGCTCAACTCTTTGGAGTGCTCTGTAATGTTTTAAGAGTATAAAAGAGCTCTGGACAAATTAAAGCACCTGCTTAGGCAGACACAGGGACAGAGGTTCAGCCTCCAGCCTGCCATGCCAGCCCTGCCCTGGGACATGCTGAGACGCCAATTGAGACTAGGAAAACCATTGCATGCCTGTAATCCCAGTGCTTGGGAGGCTGAAAACAGGAGGATCACTATGAGTCTGGTCTACGTAGTGAGACCCTGTACACCCTGTGCTAAATACCTAAAAAATAAAGATCCCTGGAGTAAAAATCTTTAAGAATAAGAATCTTTAAGAGCCTTGTGCTGGGGCCTGATGATGCAATGAATTTTAAAAGCTGCCTGACCCAGTTCAGGCAGAAAAGCAGTGGCTGGCTGCAGAACTGCTAAAGAAAACAGTAAAAATAAGTTACTAAATGTCTAATTAAAAGTCTACCGAAAAGCACATACCCCAACTTTGTTAATGGTCCAAGCTTCTATGCTTGAGGATTTCTTTACACCTAATGCAGCTTAGGAGTGCAATTCGCCCACTTCACCAACTCCCCTGAGAGACCCAGTGGTTGTCCTGGAACTGGTTGTCCTGGAAATTTGTGTTTCTAAAACACAAATTTTAAAATCATTACAAAATGTTTCAAGTGGACAAGTATGTTATGTGGGATATGGGTGCAGTTAGTTTGCTTGCTGTGTTGTATGGTGAGACTTCTAAAAGTTAGGATACAGTGCTGGTCACAGTGGTACTGCCTGTAGTCAATCCCAGCATCTGGGAGGCTGAAGCA
>PVKN010005781.1:0-29957 GCA_004027915.1 Capromys pilorides | reverse complement strand
AACAGTATCTCAAGTGTATCACAGCATGCCCTTTGGTGAGTTAAAGCACTTGTGAAGTTGCCTCACTTTCAACAGTTACTGCACAGAAACTACGCAAGTGTTCTTTCTTTGCCATTCATTCCTATGGGGGCAAGGGCAGTAGATATACTTGGAAATTTCTCTTTCCCTAAGAATTGCACAGCGATTCTGCTGTATGCTTCCTATTTCTCACAGTGAGTTCTCATTACACAGCTGCAAGCTCAACTCCACAATGTGAGTGAAGGTAGAAACACCAAACGTTTTTCTCCGGTTTAGACAAACACAGAACACCAGATGAAAATTTACTGTGGATATGGATGTCATTCTAAAAGGAACAGTATCCCAAGTGTTTCACAGCATGCCCTTTGGTGAGTTAAAGCATTTGTGAAGTTGCTTCACTTTCAACTGTTACTGCACAGAAACTGCACAAGTGTTCTTTCTTTCCCATTCATTCCTACGGGTGCAAAGGCGGTAGAGATACTTGTAAATTTCTCTTTCGCTAAGAACAGAACAGCGATTTTGCTGTGTGTTTTCAGTTTCTAACAGTGAGTTCTCATTACTCAGCAGCCAGCTCAACTGCATAATGTGTGTGAAGGGAGAAACACCAAAGGATTTTCTTCGGTTTAGCTAAACACAGAACTCCAGCTGAAAATTCACTTTGGATAAGGATGTCATTCTAAAAGGAACAGTATCCCAAGTGTTTCACAGCCTGCCCTTTGGTGAGTTAAAGCATTTGTGAAGTTGCTTCACTTTCAACTGTTACTGCACAGAAACTGCACCAGTATACTTTTTTCCCATTCGTTCCTAATGGTTCAATGGCAGTAGAGATACTTCTATACTTCTCTTTCTCTAAGAACAGCACAGTGATTCTGCTGTGTGCTTACTATTTCTAACAGTGAATTCTCTTTACACATCAGCCAGCTCAACTCCAAAGTGTGTGTGAAGGTAGAAACACCAAATTCTTTTCTCCCGTTTAGCTAAACACAGAACTACAGCTAAAGATTCACTTTTGGTACGGATGACATTCTAAAAGGAACAGTATCCCCAGTGTTTCACAGCATACCCTTTGGTGAGTTAAAACATTTGTGAAGTTGCTTCACTTTCAACTGTTACTGCACAGAAACTGCACAAGTATTCTTTCTTTCTCTTTCATTCCTATGGGTGCAAGGCTGGTAGAGTCACTTGTAAATTTTTCCATCACTCAGAGCAGCACAGGGATTCCGCTGTGTGCTTTCCGCTTCTAACAGTGAATTCTCGTCAACTGCACAATATGTGTGAAAGTAAAAACACCAAAGCCTTTTCTCAGGTTGACCTAAACACAGAACTCCAGCTGAAAATTCACTTTCAATGTGGATGTCATTCTGAAAGCAGCAGTATCCCAAGTGTTTCACAGCATGCCCTTTGGTGAGCTGAAGCATTTGAGAAGTTTCCTCACTTTGAACTCTTGCGGCACAGAATCTGCACTAGTGTTCTTTCCTTACTATTTTTCCTCAGGGTGCAAGCGCGGGAGAGATACTTGGAAACTGCTCTTTCCCTAAGAACAGCACAGGAATTCTGGTGCATGCATTCTTTTTCTCACAGAGAATTCTCATTACAGAGCAGCAAGCTCAATTCCACAATATGTGTGAAAGTAGAAACACCAAAGCCTTTCCTCCTTTTGAGCTAAACACAGAACTCCAGCTGAAACTTCACTCTGAATATGGATGTCACTGTAAAAGATAGTGTAGCCCAAGTCTTTCACATCATGTCTTATGGTGACGTGAAGCATTTGTGAAGTTTCTTCACTCTCAACTCTTACTGCACAGAAACTGAGCAAGTGTTCTTCATTTCCCATTCATTCCTACGGGTGCAAGGGCGGTAGAGATACTTGTAAACTTTTCTTTCCCTCAGAAAAGCATAGGGATTCTGCTGTGTGCTTTATGTTTCTAACAGTGAATTCTCATTGCACAGCAGCCTAATCAACTCCACATTGTGTGGGAAGGCAGAAACACCAAAGCCTTTTCTCCGGTTGAGCTCAGCACAAAACTGCAGCTCAAAATTCACTTTGTATACGGATGTCAATCTAAAAGGAACAGTATCTCAAGTGTTGCACAGCATGCCGTTTGGTGAGGTGAAGCATTTTTGAAGTTTCCTCACCTTCAACTCTTGCGGCACAGAAACTGCACAAGTGTTCTTTCTTTCCCATTGATTCCTACGGTGGAAGGGCGGTTTAGATATCTGTAAACTTCTCTTTCCCTCAGAACAGCACAGGGATTCTGCTTCGTGTTTTCACTTTCTAACAGTGAATTCTCATTACACAGCTGCCAGCTCAATTTCACAATATGTGTGAAGGTAGAAACACCAAAGCCTTTCCTCAGGTGGAATTAAACACAGAACTCCTGCTCAAAATTCACTTTGGATACGGATGTCATTAAAAAAGGAAGAGTATTCAAGTGTTTAACAGCATGTACGTTGGTAAGGTGAAACATTTATATAGTTGTTTCACTTCCAACTGTTACTACACAGAAACTGCACAAGTGTTCTTTCTCACCCATTCGTTCCTATGGGGGCAAGGGAGGTAGACATACTTGCAAACTTCTCTTTCCCTCAGAACAGCACGGGGATTCCGCTGTGTGTTTTCAGTTTCTAACAGTGAATTCTCACTACACAGCAGCCAGCTCAACTCCACAATGTGTGTGAAGGTAGAAACACCAAAGCGTTTTCTCCTGTTGAGCTCAACACAGAACTCCAGCTGAAAATTCACTCTGGATATGGATGTAATTGTAAAAGGAACAGTATTCCAAGTGTTTCACATCATGCCCTTTGGTGAGGTGAATCATTTGTGAAGTTGATTCAGTTCCAACGGTTCCTGCACAGAAACTGCACAAGTGTTCTTTCTTTCCCATTGAGTCCTATGGGTGGAAGGGCGGTAGAGATAAACTTCTCTTTGTCTCAGAAAAGCACAGGGATTCTGATGTGTGCTTTCTGTTTCTAACAGTGAATTCTCATTACACAGCAGCAAGCTCAACTCCACAATGTGTGGGACGGTAGAAACACTAAAGCCTTTTTTCCGGTTGAGTCTAAACACAGAACTCCAGCTCAAAATTCACTTTGATATGGATGTCATTCTAAAAGGAGCAGTATACCAAGTGTTTCACAGCATGCCCTTTGGTGAGGTGAAGCATTTGTGAAGTTGCTTCGCTTTCAACTCTTACCGCACAGAAACTGCACAAGTGTTCTTACTTTCCCCTTCGTTCCTATGGGTGCAAGAGTGGTAGAGTTACTTGTAAACTTCTCTTTCCCTCAGAACACAAGAGGGATTCTTCTGTGTGCTTTGTGTTTCTATCACTGAATTCTCATTACACAGCAGCAAGTTCAACTTCACAATGTGTGTGAAGGTAGAAACACCAAAGCCTTTTCTGTCCTTGAGCTAAACACAGAACTCCAGCTGAAAATTCACTTTGGATACAGATGTCACTCTAAAACGAACAGTATCCCAACTGTTTCACATCATACCCTTTGGTGAGGTGAAGCATTTGTAAAGATGCCTCACTTTCAACTCTTGTGGCACAGAAACTGCACAAGTGTTCTTTCTTTCCCGCTGATTCCTATGTTTGGAAGGGCGGTAGAGATACTTGTAAGCTTTTCTTTCCTTCAGAACAGCACAGGGATTCTGCTGTGTGCTTTCTGTTTCTAAGAGTGAATTCTCATTACACAGCAGCCAGCTCAACTCCACAATGTGTGTGAAGGTAGAAACACCAAAGCCTTTTCTCTCCTTTAGCTAAACACAGAGCTCCAACTCAAAATTCACTTTGGGTATGGATGTCATTTAAAAAGCAACAGTATCCCAACTGCTTTACAGCATGTCCTTTGGTGAGTTGAAGAATTTGTGAAGTTGCTGCACTTCCAACTGTTGCTGCTCTTGCAACTGTTACTGCACAGAAACTGCACATGTGTTCTTTCTTTCCCATTCATTCCTATGCGTGTAAGGGAGGTAGACATACTTGCAAATTTCTCTTTCCCTCAGAACAGCACAGGGATTCTCCTGTGTGCTTTCACTTTCTAACAGTGAATTCTCATTACACTGCAAGCAGCTCAACTCCATAATGTGTGTTAAGGTAGAAATAGCAAAGCCTTTTCTCCAGTTGAGCTCAACACAGAACTCCAGCTGAAAATTCACTCTAGATATGGATGTTATTCTAAAAGGAACTTTATCCCAAGTGTTTCACATCATGCCCTTTGGTGAGGTGAATCATTTGTGAAGTTGCTTCACTTACAAATCTTCCTGCACAGAAACTGCGCAAGTGTTCTTTCTTTCCCATTGATTCCTATGGGTGGAAGGGCGGTAGAGATACTTTAACCTTCTCTTTCCCTCAGAAAAGGACAGGGATTCTGCTCTGTGCTTTCTATTTCTAGCAGTAAATTCTCAGTACACAGCAGCCAGCTCAACTCCACAACGTGTGGGAAGGTAGAAACACCAAACCCTTTTTTCTGGTTGAGCTAAACACAAAACTTCAGCTCAAAATTCACTTTGGATATGGATGTCATTCTAAAAGAAACAGTATGCCAAGTGTTTCACAGCATGCCCTTTGGTGAGGAGAAGCATTTGTGAAGTTGCTTCGCTTTCAACTCTTACTGCACAGAAACTGCACAAGTGTTCTTTCTTTCCCATTCATTCCTGTCAGTGGAAGGGCGTTAGAGATACTTTAACCTTCTCTTTCCCTCAGAACAGCACAGGGATTCTGCTGTGTGCTTTCTGTTTCTAACTGTGAATTCTCATAACACAGCAGCTACCTCAACTCCACAATATGTGTGAAGGTAGAAACACCAAAGCCTTCTCTCTGCTAGTGCTAAACACAGAACTCCAGCTCAAAATTCACTTTGGATGAGGACGACATTCTAAAAGGAACAGTATCACAAGTGTTTCACAGCATGCCCTTTGGTGAGGTTAAGCATTTGTGAAGTTGCTTCACTTTCAACTCTTACTGCACAGAAACTGCAAAGGTTTTCTTTCTTTCTCTTTCATTCCTATGGGTGCAAGACTGGTAGAGTTACTTGTAAATTTTTCTTTCTCTCAGAACAGCACAGGGATTCTGCTGTGTGCTCTCTGTTTCTAAGAGTGAATTCTCATTACACAGCAGCCAGCTCAATTCCACAATATGTGTGAAGGTAGAAAAACGAAAGCCTTTTCTCTCCTTGAGCTAAACACAGTACTTCAAATGTGAATTCACTTTGAGTATGGATGTCATTCTAAAAGGAACAATATCCCAAGTGTTTCACAGCATGCCCTTTGGTGAGGTGAAGCATTTGTGAAGTTGCTTCACTTTCAACTTTTGCTGCACAGAAACTGCACAAGTGTTCTTTCTTTTCCATTCATTCCTAGGGGTTCAAAGCGGGTCGAGATACTTGTAAACTCCTCTTTCCCTCAGAACAGCACAGGGATACTACTGCATGCTGTCTCTTTCTAACAGTGAATTCTCATTGCACAGCGGCCAGCTCAACTCCACAATGTGTGTGAATGTAGAAACACCAAAGCCTTTTCTCCTGTTGAGCTAAACACAGAACTCCAGCTGAAAATTCACTCTAGATATGGATGTCATTCTAAAAGGAACTTTATTCCAAGTGTTTCACATCATGCCCTTTGGTGAGGTGAATCATTTGTGAAGTTGCTTCACTTACAAATCTTCCTGCACAGAAACTGCACAAGTGTTCTTTCTTTCCCATTGATTCCTATGGGTGGAAGGGCAGTAGAGATACTTTAACCTTCTCTTTCCCTCAGAAAAGGACAGGGATTCTGCTCTGTGCTTTCTATTTCTAACAGTGAGTTCTCATTACACAGCAGCCAGCTCAACTCCACAATGTGTGGGAAGGTAGAAACACCAAACCCTTTTTTCTGGTTGAGCTAAACACAAAACTTCAGCTCAAAATTCACTTTGGATATGGATGTCATTCTAAAAGGAACAGTATCCCAAGTGTTTCACAGCATGCCGTTTGGTGAGGTGAAGCATTTTTGAAATTGCTTCGTTTCCAACTCTTCCTGCACAGAAACTGCACAAGTGTTCTTTCTTTCCCATTCGTTCCTGTCGGTGGAAGGGCGTTAGTGATACTTTACACTTCTCTTTCCCTCAGAAAAGCACAGGGATTCTACTGTGTGCTTTCTGTTTCTAACAGTGAATTCTCATTACACAGCAGCCAGCTCAACTTCACAATGTGTGTGAAGGTAGAAACACCAAAGCCTTTTCTGTCCTTGAGCTAAACACAGCACTTCAGCTGAAAATTCACTTTGGATACAGATGTCACTGTGAAAGGAACAGTATCCCAAGCGTTTCACATCATGCCCTTTGGGGAGGTGAAGCGTTTCTAAAGATGCCTCACTTTCAACTCTTGCGGCACAGAAACTGCACAAGTGTTCTTTCTTTCCCATTGATTCCTATGTTTGGAAGGGCGGTAGAGATCCTCGTAAATTTCTCTTTCCTTCAGAACAGCACAGGTATTCTGCTGTGTGCTTTCTGTTTCTAAGAGTGAATTCTCATTACATAGCAGCCAGCTCAACTCCACAATGTGTGTGTAGGTAGAAATACCAAAGCCTTTTCTCCGGTTTTGATAAACACAGAACTCCAGCTCAAAATTCACTTTGGATACGGATGTCATTCTAAAAGGAACAGTATCCCAAGTGTTTCACAGCATGTCCTTTGGGGACGTAATGCATTTGTGAAGTTGCTTCACTTCCAACTGTTACTGCACCGAAACTGCACAAGTGTTCTTTCTTTCCCATTCATTCCTATGGGTGCAAGGGCGGCAGAGATACTTGTAAATTTCTCTTTCCCTCAGAACAGGACAGGGATTATGCTGTGTGCTTTCTGTTTCTAACAGTGAATTCTCATTACACAGCAGCCAGCTCAACTCCAAAATGTGTGTGAAGTTAGAAACACCAAAGTCTTTTCTCCTGTTGAGCTCAACACAGAACTCCAGCTCAAAATTCACTTTGGATGCGGATGTCATTCTAAAAGGAACAGTATCCCAAGTGTTTCACAGCATGCCCTTTGGTGAGTTAAAGCATTTGTGAAGTTGCCTCACTTTCAACTGTTATTGCACAGAAACTGCACAAGTGTTCTTTCTTTCCCATTCATTCCTATGGGTGCAAGGGCGGCAGAGATACTTGTAAATTTCTCTTTCCCTCAGAACAGGACAGGGATTCTGCTGTGTGCTTTCTGTTTCTAACAGTGAATTCTCATTACACAGCAGCCAGCTAAACTCCACAATATCTGTGAAGGTAGAAACAACAAAGCCTTTTTTCTAGTTCAGCTAAACACAGAACTACAGCTGAAAATTCACTTTGCATACAGGTGTAATTCTGAAAGGATCAGTATCCCAAGTGTTTGAAAGCTTGTGTCTTGTTTAATAAAAGTATTTGTGACGTTGTTTCATTTTCACCTATTACTACAAGGAAACTGAGCAAGTGTTCTTTCTTTCCCTTTCATTCTTATGGATACAAGGGCCGTAGTGATACTTGCAAACTACTCTTTCCCCAAGAACAGCACAGGGATTCTATTGTGTCCTTTTTGTTTCTAACAGTGAGTTCTCATTACACAGCAGCCTGCTAAACTCCACAATATCTGTGAACGTGGAAACTCGAAAACCTTTATGTCCGGTTTAGGTCAACACAGATCTCCAGCTTAAAATTCACTTTGAATACGAATTTAATTCTAAAAGGAACCGTATCCCAATTGCTTCAAATTATGCGGTTTGTTGAGAACGAGCATTTGTGGAGTTGCTTCACTTTCAACTATTACTACAGAGAAAGTGCACAAGTATTCTTTGTTTCCCTCTCATTCTTATGTCTGCATGGTCGGTAGACAGCAGAGTTTCTGAGGGATTCTCTATGGGGAAGGCCCCTCACAGCCCCTTCTGCCTCTGGAACCCCATTGGCCATTCACCCTGGTTTGTCGCTGTAGCAGTACTGCCCTGCTAGGAATGTCTGAGCTACCTGTCAACACATAGTGCTTACAAGGTACCTGTTTGTACCACACTGGGGCCCACAGCTGGGGGTGACTCTAGGGCAGGCTGTCCTGATGCGACCACTAGAGGGCAGAAGAAGGCTGCTGTCCTGCATAACTGCTGCCTTTTATTTAAGGCAGCATGACATAGTGAAGCTATGTTGATGTGCACACATGCTCACTTGCACACACACATGCCTGTCACCAGAAATTCAATGCAGCCTTGACCTCTGTGCCACTGGCTGTCACTTTCTCCATCTCCTGAGGACAGGAACACCCAAGAGCCAGACATGAACAATTTGGTGGGCCTCAGCTGTACCTGGCAACACCGTTGCTGTGATTGGGCACTGGAATCTATCCCACCGATAGCCAAGGCACAACACCAGGCACCTCACTGTACCTGAACAAGTAAAGCCCTGAGTGTAGGGGCATGGGCATAAGGACAGTACCCTGAACTCCAGCTGGAACAGCTATGAGAAGGAAGGAATCTGAAACCTAGCCCCCTGGGGGCTGCAGTATGGAGGAGACATGGGGTCCTCTTCAGAGAGAGGGCAGATGGAGGCCTGAGACTGGGATGGCTCTGCCCACTCTCATCTCCACATCAGAGTATTGTTCACACAATTGAGGTAGCCCTGAAGTGAGAGTAGGTGGGTAGGGGACACATAGGCTATCTCAGGTCAGCTAAGGTAGGTAATAAGGTAGAGTGGTAGCTTGCTGACATCAAATACCACACCACAGTTGCAAGGAGATGGGGGGGGGGACAAAACAAGCACTTGGTACAGTGTCACAGGAAGTGATGCTGGCAGAGGCAGCTGGACAATGGGAGCCCTGGAGGGTGCTCATGGGCTACACACTACAGTCAGAGACCCTGGGGTAGTGGCCATCCTGGGGGCACTGGCAGAGTGGACACAGAACCTGTGGCCCTGCTTCTTCAGGCTCACATCAGATACTAAAACTGGACACTGGAGTTCTTGGTCTAATGTGGAAGCCTTTGCACTCCACAGCCTGTGAGTAGATAAGCCAGGCTTCATCCCTCAACATCACAGAGTGGGAATGGCTTGGGAGTCAATTACAGTCTAGGAGCTCCTGTCTGCAGGGCCTGTGGCTGGAACAGCCAGCTGCCAGCACTCCCTTCAGGATAGCCTAATTGTTCCCCAGCTGAGCAAGTGTCACCAAGCTGGCCACCCAGTGACTAAGGGACTGGCAGAGAGGCAGGTGACAGGGCTTAAGGTGCTGGTTTGGAGTTGGGTCAGGTTGTACCTCCTGCTGATGTGTTGGAGCCAGGCATCCTCACCCTGACTCACTGGGGCCAAAAATGACCCTTTCTCTGGTATAGAGGGACAGTGAGCCCTGATGTGCAGCCACCCAGCTGTCCCCTTGCTCTATCTGTCCCCATCTGTGTGCTAAAGTGGAAGCCCCAGGTCAGTTAGTGAAAATGAGAACAGGCACCTGTTCCCACAAGTACCCTTGAGAGTGACTGGTCCCCTGCCTTGACTCTAAGTGACAGGACAGCTTGAGGCATGCCTGGCCCCTAGAGAGGGCAGGATGTCTTCCTGGTGGTACTCTCTGCATCTGGAATCTCGGAATATGTTTCCTGGGGTGAGTAGGCCATAGAAGGTGGGAGTCTCACAGGGCTTTCTGGGAACAAAACAATGGCAAATGTCAAAAAGTGCGCAATATGCTTTCCTAAACAACATGTGTTTATATTGGGAGGGCTGGTTCCAAGGACTGTGGCTCCTCTAGAGGTCAGCCTCACAGAAACGTGGCCCGGCCTCCTCTGCAGCAGGAGCAGTGCAGGGAGATTTGCTGACTCATGAGGAATCTGGACGCCAAGTACGGGGATCAAGCACTCAGCAATCTGCACTCAGCCTGCACTCCTTTGTTCAGCTGAGGCTCCATCTGCACCCTCAGAAAACACAGAGTGGACCGCTGAGGACACAGGGAAGGTGTGGTATGTCCTGCAGTCCTTAGGGTCCCTGAGCCAATACTGGGTGCTTAGAGGGAACTGTCTTTGACACACACACACGTCCTTGTTTCAAACTTTGCTATGCAATGATGGTATGAATGAATGATCCCCATGTTAACACATTTCTGTGTTCTTTATTTTGCGGGACAGGGGTTCAAACTCACGATCTTGCACTTACCAGGCAGGCACTTATGCCACGGAGCTATCTCCCCAGCCCCTAACACATTTCTGTGTTCTTAAGATCAGCATGCTGCTCCTGGGGACTGAGCTCTGACTGCTGGTACTTCTATTTAAGGCAAGTGTGTGTGTGTGTGTGTGTGTGTGTGTGTGTGTGTGTGTGTGTTGGCTTGGACACTGCTATCTTCAATTTTTGGTGACCTCTGAAGGAAGAATCACAGACCATCCCCAGTCCAGCCCACCTCATGCACTTTGAATTTATTCCTGTGAGCTGCATCTTTACTCAGTTTATCCCATATATTTGCTGCTATTTTCATGATTGTCTAAGGAGCTCAAGTGAGGAAACTGAGACAGTCCTGATTGGCCCAAAAGGAGGCTGTGTCCCTCTCTGCACCTTATTCCTAGGGGCTGGGCCTTTTTCATGCTGGCTAGAGCCTGGTGCCCTTCTAAGGATAAACTTGGCTGACTTTTGAGTCCTCTACTTGAGACCAGTTGAGTTTCTTATTTCTATTTGAGTCTATCCATACTTTTCATTTTTTCAGAAAATGTCCCATGCACTCCAGCATTTATTTATTTACTTACTTACTTACTTACTTACTTTCTTAAATTTATGTATTTGGTACAAGGTCTCACTATACAACTTGGACTCATAGTGATCCTCCTGTTTTCAGCATCCCTAGCACTGGGATTACAGGCATGCACTATCACACCCACCCAGACTCAGTCTTTGGTTCAGCATGCCTCAGAGCAGGGCCAGCACAGCCTGTGGTGCCCAGGATTGAACCTCAGTCCCTGCACTTGCCTAAGCAAGTGCTTAGTCTGCTGAGCTATATCACCAGCCCACGGTCCATCTTTTAGACACTGTGATTTCACTGACCTATACCCTGTTGCTTCTGCTCCCTAGTTCCCTTTCACCTGGGGTGTCTTCCTTGAGAGGCAATCAACCACTTCTCCCTGATGCTAGGACCTTGGGAGACCCCCTGAGGGATCATGGGAGCATGGCAGACACCATGCTCTGTGGTGCTCCCCACAGGATCTGGGGTGCAGTGCTGTGGTTCCCAAATCCCTTCCACCCATGGCACTCACATTGCTGCCTTTCTTGCTCATGGTATACAGCTGGACTCCCAGCACATGAGACAGGCTGTGTCTGATGACACAGACAAAAAAATAAGAAATAAAAAAAATAAGGTTGTATAAGACTGCAGGACATTTAAGAGACTGCAGATGTACTTCCTTAAAAGCTCATGTAGAGTTCCTGGACATGCCTCTTGTGCCCACAGTAGCAGATGGAAATGTGGGAGAGTGGGCTCATCTGCTGAGGAAGGAAGCAGAGGTTAGGCTGCCAACACAAATTCAGAGGTGGTGCACCTCCTTAGGTAGCTGACATGGGACATGGCAGAACCACAGGCATAGTAGACCCCATGCTATGCATGCTAGGTAGTGCAGACTGTGGTAGGTGGGCTGCATGGCACAAGGTGGCCTGGCTTTGCAGAGCCTGAGTATGAACTAGGCCTTGGGGACAGTAATGCGCTCTGGTTTTTTGGAGTGGCTGGAGAAGTGTGTAGCTCCCACATTCTTCTCTGTGGGAATCTCCCAGACCAAATGATCTCATTTGGGCAAATATTCCCCATAGGACTCAACCCCAGACCAGGACAAAGGATACTGGTGGCTTCACTGTCAGAGTGCACTTTGTGACAAATATTGAAGGCTAAGACAGGTAGCTGGTGTGGGCCTCAGCCAAATGTCCATGCTAGGCATCAGGCTAGGTTCCCCCAGTTGGGGGCCTGGTTAGTGGCCTCAAGCTGCAACCTTAAGGCTTAGGCTGAGGATTTTGGAGGCCAATTGGCAGAGTGGGGAAGAGGGGTGAAATCTGGGGATCCTGATTCTGTTGCTGCCATTTCTGTCTCTGTATCTCCATCTCGACCTCTATCTTTGCCTGTCTGCCTGTCCTATCTGCACCCAGTGTGCCCAGCTCTAGAAGTAGCCCCAGGCCAGGGTTCACTGCAGAGAAGATAGGTCTGGCACCAAGCTGGCTGAAGGTGGGAAGCAAAGTATGCCAATTGGTTGAGTTTTGGTGTCACTTGTTTCACAGGGACATAAACATATAAAATAACCAGGGTCCCTTAGCCAAGACTGGGGCTGGAGTCCAGGCTGACAGACTCTGTTGGGCTTTGCACAGTGTGCTGAGACAGGAACAAGCCTCCTGGAGGTGGAAGACCAGGACGGGAAGCAGGAATTTCATCCCTGCTGCTCCACTGTTCACCCAAGGACCTGTTCCCAGCCCTCCGTACTACATGTGTTGCCTGGGAATTTCCCATAGCCAGCAGTCCCTGTGAGTTGTGCACACTCAGGAATGGAATGTTGTTCATCATCCAGCTCAGCAGATTTCCAAAACCACAACTTTCTATGTTGAATGTCCTGAAGCTGGGAACGCCAGGTCCAGGAAAGAACATTGAGCCCCCATGAGCCCAGGGGGTATCAGAGGCTGCCTAGAGCCTGGGAATCCACTCTTTTGGGTTCCCAGTCCCACTGCATATGCTGCTGCTTCCCTCTGTTGTCATCTGTGGTCTTCTGTGACAGGGAACATGGCCCAATTAAAGGAGAGACAGAAGGCCTCTGAGGATCCTGAGTCCCCTGCTTGCTCCTGTACTGTGTATTTTCCATGAGTTCCCTATGTGATCTCTGCCTCCCTAATGTTGTCATGACACTGCCTATCCCCAGTGGGGCAAGGAAAAGCAACACAGGCCCATCCAGGTCTCCATTCTTCCCCATCAGAGTCTCCCACCTTACATCACCTCCATACAAAGACCTCTGGACAGACCGCAGCCCTCCTTTGTGAGTGGGCAACACTGCAAAGTCACCCACCTGACCAGGGGCTAGGTAGATGCTTCCTGTCTCTCTACATGGCCTGGCCCGGAGACTACCTGTAGCGTCCTGCATACATCCCAGTACTGTGCCCTATATGATAAGGACTGTCCAGTGAGAACACTTATAGGTATCATCTTGGAAGCAGAGATGCTGAGCCTACTGGTGCCGTAGCCTTGGCCTCTGCCCCCAGGACTGTGAGCCTTGGATTTCTGCTCTTCATGAATTGCTCATCTCAGGTATTTTGTTATAGCAGCACTAATGGATAAGACAAAAGCTGGTACCAAAAAGCGGGGTTAAGACCCTAACAAACATTGAGGTGTGTGCAGCATGGACCCTGGGTGGTGGGTGGAACCTGGACCATTGAGGACTGTTTTGGGAAAGACACAGGATGAGGGGAGCTGTCCTTGAGGTCTTGTCTGCTTCTGACTTCTGCTTTTGGTGATATTTCAAAGCGTCTCTGGACTTGGACTTCAAAGTTGATGCATGGGTGGAGCCCTTGGAGGCCATTGGGTGACATGAATGTTTTGTATATAGGGAATATTTGAGTTTTGCCAGCTGGCTCCATAACACCTTGAAGGGAAAGCTCAAGTCAAGGCTGCTCCTGGTGTTCCATTGCCCCATCTGCCTGTTTCTTCAGTCTTTTTTTTTTTTAATTGAGACAGAATCTCCCTATGCAGTTTAGGTGAGCCTTGAGCTCTCTTTGTAGCTCAGGCTGGTCTTGAACTTGCAGTAATCCTCCTGCTTCAGCCACATGAGTGCTGGATTATAGGCATGCACCACCATGCCTGGCTCCTTAGGCTTTCTTGGATTTTGAGGCCCTGGTGGGACTAAGGTGATACACTTGATCAATGAACTTGCCAATTAGACTTGGTGTTTCTTGGTTGCTGGTCACTATGTCTGCTTTTGGGCACAATCTGGAACATTCCCCCCCACTCCACACATAGACATCTGATGAAGGACACATGGAAGTGATGCAGTCCTTCATCTCTGCCACCTTCATCACAGGTTCAGCATTACCTACTTTTCCTGTCTGGCTCCACCCTGCTTGTACTGACCCCAGGATGACTCCAATCCCTAGTGCAACTGGGCTGAATGTCCATCTCAAAGAACAACTAACTACCTTTTCCTGATTTTGTAGTTAGACTTCCTCTCATCCCCTGGAACTTGTAGGTGTCACAGTGTGTGGAGGACTCTGTGTGTGACTGTCTCCCTTTTATTTTGATGCTCAGAACTATCCTGTGAGAAGCCCCTGTGTCTGGTCTCTATGTCTCCTTGATACCCAACTCTCATGTCTTCCATGAGTCCTGGCTTCCTTCCTCACCATACAGGTATGGTGCGCACCACCTGCTTTCCTGGCCTTGCCCTGATGTCAGCTGTGTCTCCATGGAGCTCTAGTCCCTACTGGGGACAGTGGCATCCAGACACCAAGGTCCATAGCCTGGTGCCTCCTGCAGGGATTCAGAGCTGCCAAAGTCCATGTGTTCACACACTTACCACATCCAGGCATTTTTTCACCTGTGGATTCTGAAATGTAGGCAAGTACCTCCTGGAGACAGGTGCCCCACCACCACCACCTGGAGCTGGACATGCTGGTCAGGCAATGGGAAGGCCAAAGACTCTGCAGACTGCAGGGTGCTGGCTGGGGTGGTCCTGCTGGGGCAGGGTCTGGGTACTTGTTTACATGACCTGCTTCTGACTATTCTGAAAGCCCGCCCAATCATCACAAATGCACTATTTAGGAGCATGGTGACATGACAGCATCTCTCAGGAGCACAGCCCAACTAAGAGGAAGGTACAAGTCTCAGTCTGAGGAGCCTGGATCCTCTGCTTTCGCCTGTACTGTGCACTTTCCACGAGTTCCCCAAGGATGAGGGTGGCATCCCATACAGCCAGGGTCTGCCTCCCCATTGGTCTAAGATAGCTTAGGGGCAGCTCTGGCCTGGGCAGCAGGGCCATCAGCTAAGGCACAAAAGGCCCTTGTTTCCTGTTATGTGCCCTGTTCCCACCCTCCTCCTCTCTATGATGTGATTAAGCCTGGGAACCCTGTTCTTTGGCTGGGTCTGGTATTTGCCATTCACTTGGGATGAGGCATCTAGCACAGGCATCCCTAGTCTGGCTCCCTGCTCAGGGTTCACACCAGTGACCAAGTGTTATGATTTGTGTCTATGCAGCTCCTCAAAGCCTCATGCTGTCATAGGGCTTTTTCAGAAGTAGCTGATTCTACTGTGTGTGATGCTGGGATTAAGGGCATGTGATTAGTAACTCCAGTCCACTTGTTGGTTTGGCATAGTCTGGCTAGTACTAAGGATGAGAGTGCTATACCCATCTAGTGCAGGTGGCCTGCATATAATATAAGGGACAGAAAAGGCCTAGTCTTCCCCTTGATGCATTTCCTGCCTCATGGGCATCATGAACTATTCTCTGCCAAGCCACCCTGCCTTGGAACCAGTCAATTATGGATTGAAATTTCTATCACACTGTGAGCTAAATAAACCTTTCCACCTTTAACTTTGGGCACTGGGTATTTTTACCAGGCATTTTGTCCCAGCAATGAGAAAAGTAACCAAGACACCAAGATAGACCTATGTCACCCAAAATCCTGGCTTTCACTATCCTCATGCCAGACACGTGGGCTGGGGGACAGTGGACAGAAAGGATAGAAGAAAGATAGGCAGGGTACATGATACACTCTGATGTGTACAGGCATAGTACAGGCACTAGTACCCTCTGTCCCATGTTTAGGATGGGAGGTGGCGGGCATTGGGACATGGGAGGAGACCTTGGGACATTGAAGACAGGGGGATTCTCTGGACACCCCTGTGGCTAGAGTCACCCCTTCCTGCTGAGAGCTTCAGAAGGAGACCCTGGGGTCTCACCCTCATGAGCCCTGGGCAGCACAGCAAGCTGTGCAGCTATGTAGAGTTGGGCCCGGTGCATGGAGGTACATGTACACACTTGTGTGTGTAAATGTGCATAATGCCTTGGACAGGCTGCACCCGTTTGGATAGCGCTGCACGTTTCTGTGAGCTTCTGCACAAGTGTTTCTAGTGTGTGTGTATGCACAGTGCTCGGGACAAATGTGTGACAATAGGGCTATTACTCACTCCTTTCTAGGTCAACCTCTCCTCAGGCACAAAAAGACATGAAAGGAGCCTGGGATAGGAGCTAGAGGAAGTCACAAAAGTGATGACACATGGGCATACATGTTCATGTGTGACAACCACCAGCACACATGCACACACACAGCATGACATACATGCATACACACACACTAGAAACACTTGTGCAGAAGCTCACAGAAATATGCAGCGCTATCCAAATGGGGAGGGTGCAGCCTGCCCAAGGCATTATGCACATTCGCACACACAAGTGTGTACATGCACCTCCATACACTGGGCCCAACTCTGCATAGCTGCACAGCTGGCCGTGCTGTCCAGAGCTCATGAGAGTGAGACCCCAGGGCCTCCTTCTGAAGCTCTCAGCAGGAAGGGGTGACTCCAGCCACCTCCCAAGGTATGGGATGCAGGACAAGGGCTCCGAGGCAGGGCGGGGAACTTGTGGTTGGAACTGTCCCCCTAAACCGCAATGACGCAGCCCAGAGCTGGCCCTGAGTGTTTATAGTGTGCTAGGCCTGTGGAGAGCGGCTTTATAAACATCAGGGATTGCAACACCATACTTGTGGGTGTCAGCCATGGGAGTGTGATGTCAAACTCAGCCAGGGTGTCTGGTGGGCCCCAGGCCTCAAGGAGGAGGTCTTGCCAGCCTTGAGTGGAGTCCTCCATACTCCAGGCCAAGTGGCAGCACAAACACAGAATGCTCGGGACAGATGGGCAGGTGGAGTGACATGTGTTCAGCTGGCTTCAGGACAACTGACACCAGTTAGTCCTCTGACATGTGGGTGCTGCCTTCCATGATGGAGTGAGCCTGGTGCCCTCAGCAGGGAATCAAATCCTCAGAGTCCAGCAATGTTCCCATTTGGTGGCTCCAGTTGACCCAGTTCACAGCTGGGCACTTCAGCCCTTCCCAGAGTCAGTGAAAGATGGAAGACTAAATAATCTTACCCACTTCTCATTTCCTGTAAGCCTTTCCTGCCAAAATAAATAGATGTCTATCAGCTGCCACAGAGCCAGGTCAACTCTGGGGCCTGAGGCATGCAGTTCTGGAGTGCTCCACTTGAGGGCTGGACTCTAGGCTGCTTGGCCTACCCTGGGGTTCTGCTTCTGCCTGTGAGCAGGCTAACATTTCCCAACCCTGGACAGCAAGTGGCAGGTCCTTGGAGAGTCCAGTCCCCACCCCCAGCCACCTAGAAGCTCGCTGTTCATGTCGTTATCTGGACACTCACCCATGGCTCAGCCTTCAGTGTCTAGGCCCTATCAGAAGCCCTGCCATACATTCCTGGGGGTGACATGGGACCCACATTCAGACCCTGCCTCAGGTACTCTCACCTCATCCAGAATAGGGTCACTCCTGCCACTGAGTACTGCTCCCTCCCCACAGGACTGGCATGTGATGTCCCCTGCACAGTTGTTGGGTGGGATGATAACAGCACAGGAGTCCAGTGGGGATCTTGGCACTGGAGCACAGCGTGGCTGTGCTTCTGCAGGCTGAAACTTGGGCTGGTGTCATCTTCACCAAGCACTGGAGCCTGACAACAGGAAGCACATGAAGGAGAAGCAGGATAGTTGTGGCAGTGACTCCAAAGACCAGCCCTGAAGTGGGAGGGGGTGGGGGGGCCATGGCTGACTAGTCAGCATTGACTGTCTCACTGGCACTGTGGGACCTCAGAACCCAGAGCCCTTGAAGGTTCCTTTCATGAGTGCCCTTGGCTGGGGCTCAGCTGCTCAGAAAACTGTCAGGCTTCTGTTCTGAGTCTCTAGGGGTGAGGACAATCACTATTGCCAATGCAGGTGGCTTCATCCAACCCGCTGAACCTGGTAGAATAGCTACTGTTAACAAACTTGCTAGATGCCTGAACACTTGGGGAACTGTATGCAAAATCCAAAAGCTGCCCAGACCCAATGGCCCTTCTTGAATGAACTCAGAACGGTCATAGATCTTCACTGTGAAATCTAGGAGAGAACACAGGGAAAACCTAGGTGACCACAGTGTTGGGGACAACTTTTTAGATGTGATGCATTGTCCAGGATCAGCTGCACATCATTGAAACCAAAAATTGCCCTGGGAAAGATGATGGAGACAGACCAGGGAGAGCAGACTGGGAGGAAATGTTTGTGAAAGACATACCTGACAAAAGAGTTGACACTGTTATAGCCAAGATTTACAGGAGGGATAGATTTAATACAGGGCACATAATTTGTAGGACTATTTTGTGATATTCACCCAGAGAGTCCAATGCAGAGGAGATCTGTCATACACTAGAGACTCAAATAATCTGATTGAAGTCCTGAATCCCATAGCAAGGTCCCACATGAGTCCAGCTGAAGACCTAGAGTCCATAGCAATGATTCATACAAGTCTATATCAAGGATCTGCACTGGCAAGGCCCAAAGGTCAGTGGTGGAAGCTAGAAAGTCTGTGTCAGCAGAATGAAGGTGCCAGCACTGGAGCCCACAGTCAAGGTAAGGACCAGAGCTCTCCCGATCAGATTTGAAATCATCCTCAGAAACAGCAAGGACTGAGCTTCTACAATGATGAGAACCACTGAGTTCATATCAAGAAAACCAAGCTTCTCCAGGAAAACCAACAGCACACCATATTTCCCTCCAGTTCTCCTTTTGTACTGTTAACAACAGTCCTGAGGTGGGCTTTTTCACACTCAGAACCGTGCTGCCTCATTCAGCTGTGCGTTACAAGTTTACCACTGGTCAATCCACTATATACTGTTTGGAATATCCAAAGAACCATAGAACTCAACAATAGGAGTTCAACAGGACCAGGCCTGAGCAGACCTTGTGCAGAAAAGATATATAGGTTGCAAGCATGCCAAGGAGGATGGTTGGTGAACTTAGCAAAGTTGCTGAGGATGTGTCCTCTGAGGCCTCGTACCTTGCACTGGACCTGCACCTGCCAAGCCAAACCTGGTGAGTGCTATGAGCATGGTGGCTGGGCTGGGGCTTGTCTTCTGCCACTCAGGACCCTTGGGGATCAATGAAAATGCCTGTCTTATGCTGGGCATTACCTGGTGGGTGCCTGCTGTCCTTGGCAGAGGTGAGGCCTGGATCACACACCCCTGCACACCTCCTGCCAGCAGGCCTGGGCTCTGGGCCCTATAGGCTGCCCACCCTGCTGGCTCTCCTGGGTTGAGCCACCAGACCTTACATGGAGGTGGGATCAATATCCTCTGTCCTATGCTGTTAGAATGGAAGGTGGCAGGTGTACTGTGGACCTTGGACACTGAGGGCAGGAGTGACTTTCTGGACAGCAGGGCTATCTTTGGCTCCTTTCCGAGTCAGTCCTGCTTCTGGCACAAAAGTCATGAAAAGGCCTGGGGCAAAAGCCAGAGGGAGTTGGGATAGGGATGGCACATAGACACTTGTGTGCAGGTGTGAGTGTGCAAACAGTGAATATGTGTACACATGCCACATAGCAACCAGTGGTGTCCCCAGCTCCATCCCCTAGCCTTGGGGAACTGTGGTGCAGCAGGAAGGAAGTGGCCAGCATGGGCCACTGGTGGTTCTGGCTGTCTGGCGCCAGCTAGCCCAGGGAAGGCTAGGCTATTCTTGGTGCTAGTGTGTCCCAGGAGCCTTATAAGGCTCTGTCCAGCCTTGATGCCCTGGAGCATGGAGTCCTGCCTGTCCTCTGCCACTTGTAGTTTATTCCCAGAGGGTTGTGTCTCTAGCTCCTGGAATGCCTCCCCAGATGCTGATGCCCTGGGCTGGGGTGTGGGTGTGGGAAGAGAGTAGGAAGGGTGCAGAGCCCAGCTGGCTTGGGGGTACCCCTGACTCCTACTGCAAGTCACAGTGGGCATCTCAATGTGAGAGCCAGCATCACAGCTTATTTTTAGATATTCTGACCCCAACACCTGGGTCAGGTCCAAACAACACATGCATTCTTGGTGACTTTAGAATATGGCTTTATGGGTAATTGTTCCACACCCTTGAGCTGGCCAGCCACTTCTTCCTGCTTCCTGCAGTCCAAGTGCTCCCGATGCTACCCAGTTGTGTAGCCAGTGGCTACTTCCGAGCTTCTGTTGAAAGGCATTGACATCACCAGCACAGCTGATGCAGGACCCACAACTCAGGCTTCAGCCAGCTGGGCCCCAGTGTGGTCTGAGTCTGCAGGGCTCCTTCTTAGCACCACAGCCTCATGGCCAATGCCCTGGCCACAGGAAGGTGCTGGAACCTTCGCCAGCCCAGATGAGCCCATACCATCCCAGGCCAATTAAAGGCTGGTGGAGTGGCAGCCAGCTCTTGAGACAAAGGTTTCTTAGGGCTGTGCCTCTCGCCTGATTCCTGTGAGGTTGTCCCTGGGTCCCCCCTGCCCCTGGTGCCCTGGCCTTTTGTACACCTGGCCTGGGCTGCCTGCAGGGTTGCCAAATGCTGTCTATGTTTCAATGGTGAGTTGTGGCTTTGGCCACAACTTTGGCCATGTCCCTGTGGCTGATGAGGTCTCTGTGATATTCTGCCACTGGCACTATCCTGAGCCATGCTTCAGTTGGTTTTAAATGTCTCTCTCTCTGTGTAAAGGCTTGCATTTTCCCATGGGTGCCTTTTACACACTGTCTGTGTGTCACCGCACTGTCACGAACAAAGGCCCCGTCATGCCTCCCTGTGCTAGACACCTTGCAGGCTGGATGACCCCTCCCCTTCTCAACAGCCAGCTCCCCAGGAGTCTCATCTGGGTGCCTGCTACTCCCTCCTCATGGTGCCTGGTGGGCTGCTCAGGGCGCTGGACACATGCACGTCCTGGGGACTGCAAGGCCACTTTCCAGGTAGAGTTGCTGGGCAGAGAATCTGCCTCAGTCCATTTCCTGCCCTCTGAGACATGCCCCCTCATGGTACACCCTGGGCCTTCACAGACCTCTGAGACTTTTGAGTGCCAAGCTGTGTGACTGCCATCTGCTGCCAGGCCACCCCCGTGTCGCCTGCTGCTCTCTCAGCACCCAGCCATCACTGCTGAGTCCCCCTGTGGGGATGTTCTCCCTCTAGAACCTCCATAGCTCCCTCCTGCACCACTTCAGCCCTGTTCACAGCCCTCACTCACTCAGGCCCAACCCTGCAGCTCCGCCTCCTCCCACAGTACAGCATTCGCAGTGAGACCTCTTCCTCTCTAGCACAGATCATTGCTCCTGTCTGCTTCTCTGTGGGAGCACTATACTGGACAGTCTGAGACTTCTCCTCTCCTCACTGTGCATCCAAGCCCTCAGAGCAGCTTGGGATCCTCCCTGGGGTGGGTGGGCTGCATGCCCCAGCAGTGAGCTCTACCATCTGAGTCTCCTATGATGCAAACATACTGCTTGGGAAACCCACTTCAGATCCAGTTGTCTGGGTTCCAAGCCAATGACTTGCACTCCTAGCTTTTGGACTACTCAGATTCACCTGTGATTGTTGCCTCAGTGGTCTGAATGGTAGGGATGGTGCTGGCTGCTTCTGCCTGGCTTAGGCCTGATATTGGCAGAATTGATGAAGCTCATACCTCAGCCTCATCATGTTTGGTGGCTGTCTCTCTACTCATGATGCTATGTATCTTTGCTAACTGGGTCCATGGTGGTGGCAAGCAGGTGCAGCTATGACCTCAAGTGGCAGAAGCTGTTGTGGGCTTGGATTCCCCACACAACAGGGATGGAGGGACTGGACTGTGGCCAAGCAGAAGCAGCTGTGGGCAGCTAGTCATGTGGCTGACCAAGACAGATATCACCTCTGTCTGTGGACACACAGATGTCATCAGGGGGGACACTTGGAACTACATGGACCCTCCCCACTCTCCGGGGTCCTGGTGTAGCTGGCTCCCAGGGCCCCTTAGGAGCACAGAGCCACTCTCATTTCTTAGTTGTTCCCACTGTATTTCCTGGAGGCCTTCGCTCAGGAGCCGCTAGTCTTGGCCCCTTTCACCCACTCCTCTGGAGCATCTGTAATCTTTCTCAGGACTGGGCAACAGGGGGCTAATGCAGGCAGATGTGTGGAGTCTTCATCCCCCACTGCTGCCAGTCTCTGCTCTCCAGTACCACCTAAACCCAACTTCCCAGAGGAACTGTGTCAGTCTGGGTTGGGACCAGAGCAGCCATGCCAGGAAGCAGGTGTGCCCACAGGGGGTGGACATGGGCTGCAGAGCACTCACTGTGGACTCCAGCCTGTCAGGTGCTCCAGGGTGTTGGCCCCAAGCTTCTCCCTGGAGTTCTCACTTGGCTCCTCTGGGCTGCTCCAGCCCAAGTTCTGTCAGAGAAGGGACATTACTAGCCAAGGGACAGAGGTGGGAGGATAGGGAGGATACAGCACCTGGAGCCTGCACAGCCCTGCACCCTTACTGTCACCCACAGCAAGGAACAGACACTTGGCTTGGCACTTGGTAGGGCACTGACTTTGTGGAAGGTCCCTGTGGGCCACGGTTCCCATGAGTCATGCTGTAGCCCTTACTCTGCCCTTTGAGGCAATGGCTGGATTGTACCTTCAGGCCTCCTGGAGCTGGCACTGGTGCTGCCTGGGAGAGGCAGGGGAATGGCTGGCATGCCCTCTATCATCAATGTCATCACAAGCCAGCTTACAAAATTAGAAAACCCTGACAGCCAGGAGGGAGGATGCATGGAGGCCTGAAAGTGCCTGGGCAACTGTGGGCCTTGACTGTTCTTCCAGAAGGTACCCCAGTGCCTTAGCTTCTCTGTGTCATTCTGTATTCTAAAGGCTCTGCCTGGCCCAGACCTGGTTACTCAGGGGCTTGTGGTGGCCCCCACTAAGGCTCTGATCTACAGTGCCTACACTCTGGGAAGGCCCTGTTTGAGGCAGAGCTAAGATTAGCAAAGCAGAGCTGATGCCCAGACGCCAGGCTGCAGGGCCTGGCCAGCCACTTTGAGTCACTCCCTTCATCAGCCCCATCAACATCACCCAGCCCCAAGGCACTGGTGGCCCTGAGAGGGACTGCTGGCAATGAAAGGGGCTCTGTGCTCTTGGGCAGGCCAGAGTTGCACACAGGGCCTTTGTTCTCAGCCAGCCGGAAGGATGACCCTTGGCTGTGCCCCGTGGCTGTCTCACTGGGTCACAGTCGTGTCTCCCAGGCTATGGCCAGGCGAACCTTGCCTTCCTTGCCTGTGCAGACAGCAAGGGACAGGCCACCACAAGCCGCTGAGTAACCAGGTCTGGGCCAGGCAGAGTCTTTAGAATACAGAATGACACAGAGAAGCTAAGGCACTGTAAGAACAGTCAAGGCCCACAGTTGCCCAGGCACTTTCAGGCCTCCATGCATCCTCCCTCCTGGCTGTCAGGGTTTTCTAATTTTGTAAGCTGGCTTGTGATGACATTGATGATAGAGGGCATGCCAGCCATTCCCCTGCCTCATTGTGCTGGTAACCACCTGCCCCAGAGAGGGGACAGTGGCATTCAGGGCCATGATCCCAAGCTGGGCTGACGTTGTGTAGATGGGGCTTCCTGCCTTCTTGTCCACCATGGGGAGGCTCCCAGACCTATGACAGGGTCCCCTGTTCCCTGCTGGCTCTTCCTGATGTATCTGAACCCCTTGTATCCCCACCATTCCCTGGACTGTAGGTGACCACAGCTGTGTCCCACAGCATATACACACACCCCACACGCTGGTTCACAGGCTGCCCTCTTGCCTCTGGGCTTGGCCTACAGGGCTGGTTCCTATGTCACCTCTTGTAGGAAGCCCTGGCTGTTGAGGGAGCTATAGACTAAGGCCCCACACAGCCTGTTACCAGTGATGTTGCACAGGCACTTCTAGGAGCAGGTGAGTGCACAACATTGGACCAGGCAGGGCCTGGGGATACTGGTGCAAGGAGGGAGGAGTGAGAGCAAGTGCCTTGAGGCAAGCAGGGGAATTTCAGGGGTAGTGAGGCAAAGCTGAGGAGAGTTTGGGAAGAGAAGAATAGGCCCTGTCAGGTGGGGGACCTGGAGACTGAAGACCTCTCCTCAGTGTCTTCAGGAGGATCCAAATGCTCAAGAATGGTGGAGTCCAGGAGGGGACTGTCAGGATCCCCAAGTAGGCCAGGCCAGCCAGGTGCTGCTGATAACTGGGCCAGGGAGGGGAAGGGTATCCAGTGCCTGGGCCGTATGGCCAGGCATGTGACAGCACAGGAGGCAGTGGAAGGAGACTCTGAGGAAAACAGGCTGCTGAGCTGTCACTGGACAGAGAGCCCTGGGCCCACAGGTTGGTGGCTCAGTGGCTGGGACGATTTGAGCATTCTGATTTGGAAACCATACCTGGATGCATGCTGTCTGTGAGAAGGTGATGATGCTGCTGCTTCAGCACTGTGACTTCCCAGTAGCGCTTCCCTGCCCACTTGTGGTCCTTGGGTTCAAGCCCTGGTCCATGCCTCATGCCCGCCCTGCACTGCCAACTGACTTCGAGGCTGTGGTGTCCTGGCCAGGCCCCCTGTGGCAGGCGCTCCCCAGCACTGCCTGACGGCTACAGCCTGCATATGGTGCACAGAGGCTGGGCTTGGGAGTGCAAACCTTGAGATGGCATCTCACCTACCATTGAAGGCCTTCAGGGCCAGAGAGGGTTGGGTAGTTGTTCTGATACCTGGGAGGGGAACATCCTTACCTCAGAGCCCAGGTCTTCCCTGCAGTTACAGAACAATCCTTTCTGTTGTGAAGCAAGAGTAGGAAGTATTTTCAGGTACAGTTGGCAAATTGTGGCTTCCTGCTCTCATTATGAAATCTTCCCGGAATCATTTTAAATCACGCAGAGGAAAATGGCTATCCACAGAGGAGGGCAGCTTCCCCTTCATGTGACTGCCCAATGGAAGCCATTTTCTCCCAAGGGAGAGACCATTTCCCAGGCACCTGGTGTTGGAAACAATTTTAGCCTTGCAGGAAAGTTGCAGGCACCAGTCAGGCCTGAGTGCCCAGGCTCTCCTGAATAACCATAACTTGTTTGTCAAAATCGGGAAATTATGCCCAGTATTTTACCACCCAGAGTCACTGACTGGGAAGTTCTGGCTTCCACTGAGCCCTTCCTGCTCCACAGTCCAGTGTTGCATAATTGCAAAATCCAGGAGAGCTCAGGACCTGGGGACACTAAGGGCCAGTGGCTCCTGCTGTTGGTTTCTGGGCTCTCATTTCCTACCCTGAACCTGTACTTCTATCAGGGAAGAACTCAAGTCCTTTATCCCTGGCTCCTTGCTCATTTATTTAGTACTGACATCTGCAGGGATGCATAACTACTTGTGGTATTTTATTCTCTGGTTTCTGCCCTTAGGTTATCATCTCTCCACCCTGTGAGCAGTGTGTCATCTTTTCCATGCATGTGCTGTGGCACTGACACTGCAGATTTAAGCTACAGCCAGGTCCAGTGCAGCTGTGGCCCCAAGCCACAGTGTCTTAGTGTCTTAGTGTCTTAGTGTCTTAGTGTCTTCTCTGAGCCTCATCTCTGGCCTGTTTTGGGACAGGGTCTCACTGAATCACTGAGTAGCCCACATGGGGCTCAAACATGCTGTCCTTCCTCAGCCTCCTGGAGTCCTGAGTAGCAAGTGCATTATTACCACCATGCCTGCTTCCCATGTCTCCTCTTACAAGGACAGAGTGGATACAGCCTGCTCTTAATCACCTCTCTACAGACCCCATCTCCAAATGCAGCCCAGACCCTGTGGTCAGGACTTCCTTACATGGTTTGCAGGGCTCACTCAGCCCATCATATCCCCTCCTCCTGTCCACTGTTGGGAGCCACGCAGATGTGCAGCCTGTGGATGCCAAAGTGACCTCGATGCCATCCTCAGCATTTCCATGATCTTGGTTCCTGTCCCTGCCATGTGTGAACTTCCAGGTTCTTCCAGCATGACCTGTAGGGGACATTCAGCTGGGACCTGGGTTATGGAGCTGCCATAGTAGGCTCCCTGCCACTGCCCTGGTCACAGTCCCACCCTGGGCTCCATCAGTGGCCAGTATTGCTGCCAGCTCTTCCCAAGGCTGTCAAGTGTTGTTATAGTTTGTGTCTAATTGTCCCCCCAAAGCCTCATGTAAATCATGGAACAGTCAAGCATGTGGCTTGAGGGGCAGGGCCAGAGCACCAGGGTGGGGCTTGAGGGACGGGGCCAGAGAGGCACAAACCATTAAACTGACAGTATGAGCCTCCCCTGTACCCACTCCCCCCCAGGCCTGATGACCTCTCTTAAGAGATGTGAAGAGGGTCATCCAGAACCCAGCAGCACCCCAGCCTCTCCCCCAGTGTCTTGAAACCTCTAGTAACTGTGAGCTAAATAAACCTTTCCTTCCCTCATTTTGAGTGTTGGTATTTGTCCCAGCAACGAGAGAACAGTAACTAAGATAGGTGTCACCCTCAATGCCAGGCTCTGGTGGGCTTAGAGTCCACCTGGCTTCTCCACTCCCCCAAATCCGAAGGGGTTAGACAAGCTGTGACCTAACAGGACACTGGCCCTGGTTTACAGCATCTACTGCAGGCAGAGGCCCAGGGAGATACTGCAACCATATTGGTTTCCAATAGTGGGGGATCCTGGGATTGGACCCGCAATAATGCCTCCAGCTGATGAGTTTCACATGCCTCTGGGCAGCTAACAGTGACCTCAGTTTTCAGCCTAGTTGGGATGTTTCCTGAGGAAATCATTAAGCAGGGAGACATGGGCATCTCAAAGTTCCATCCTGTTTGACTTGGGGGGAAGTTGTCCAGGCCTGGGGACTTCAACAGATAGGTTTCTGCCCTTGAGGGACCCCTTCCTGTGTCCAAGAGAAGCCACAGCCTCAGCAGTTGGGATGGTGCTGAGCCACTATCTCATATGGGTACCATTCAAGGTGGACCTGTTGGCCAAGGGCTTGGTGCTGTGCCAAGTACTGAGGTTGCCCTGCCCTCTTCCCCTGGGCTTACCCATGGCCCTTCCTCTACCCTCCAGGGTGGAGGGAGTCAGGGTGCAGGCACCTGGGTGGTAACCATTTTCCTTCTTTTAAGCCTCTTGTCTTCTGCTCAGTGTGCTCTTGGATCCTCTCCCAGCCACAGTGATCTCTCAAGGATCTCTCATCAGGGACTCTGGGTTTGGCCTCTGGTCAGGGGCTCTGCAGGTGGTAGTGGGGAGGCTCAGGCAGTGGGAAATGGGGGACTCGTGAGAGGCCCTTCCCTGGTTCACAAGCCCTGCCAGACAGATTGTGTGGACCCATGACACAGTGGTCATGGAATTACCAGCAGCCCAGGAATGCAGCACAGCTAGGAGTCGATTCAGATCAGAGATCATAGCAGAGGGAGGTTTGCTTTTGCTGAGGAACTGGCTAGGCCATTGGAGAGCAGGGCTTTACCAGCGTAGACTGGAGAGGGTCTGTTGGCTGAGGCATCTCAGGAATGCTCCCTGGGAGCCCGTTTTTGTTCACTCCATGACGCCTTGCTGTGCACAGCACTTCAAGCTGTCTGTTGAGCTGTTGAGGCCTCCGGTCTGGGCCACACCCAGCTCTGAGACCCAGATAAAGAGGCCAGGACACTGGAGGCTGCTCTGCAGAGGTCAACCCAACCCATCAAGAGAAATGAATGGTTTTACACTTATTTTTAATTGGCACTGTTTAGTTAGCCTTGGTGTAAGGCCTTGTGACTGCTCAGTGGTGCTAGGCAGGATGTGTCTCTGGAGAAATCATGTTGCTGAGACTTTAACCTATTGGTCACCACAGCCACCATCCACACCACGGCCACAGCCACACTCACAGGAGCAAAGCAGCCACCACAAGCCAGCCCCAGCTCCAGGCTTGAAAAATACGCTGCAAAGGGAGAATCCTTTTGGAAAGGAGGATGTGTCTATACATTTTTAATTGTAAATAAGTTTTACAGTTCTCAGTTTTGAAAAATGTTACACCAAAATATTGCTCATTTCCTTACATGAGTTTTGGGAGTCCTCCCCTTAAGTTCTCCTGCACGATGGGGGTCTCTGTCTAGTCTAAACAGGTGGTCAGTGGGGGAGTGAGACTCCTCTCCCCACGCTGGGGGCCATGCCTCCAGGGGTTGGTGGAGAAGAAGCAGCTGTTGGGGTCAGCGGCACAGGTAGGCACAGACTATGGGTAGCTCTGGACCCTGAGGCCTGGGAGGTGGCTCTTGAGTGAGATAGGGCAGAGTGTAGGGGGAGCTGAGAGAGGCAGCTGCAGAGAGCCATGCAGAGCAACCCAGGTGACAAGGGAGAAAGAAGCTGGCAGAGCATCCCTTTTGCCTATGGAGGCCACAGGGAGGCCACACTGGAACTGGACATCCTGCACTACATTCGAGCTGTTACTATGGTCTTGTGCATACAGATGCATGCAGGCACTTTACTGATGTCCATGCACATACTGACAGGAGGAAAGCCAGGCTTCTGGCCTGAGGGGTATCAAAGCAGCTTCTCTCCCGCAAGCTGTGGGAAAAGGGCAGCTGGGAGCTTGAGACCTTAGAATGCATTGCCAGGATAGTTGGGAAACTCTTGGACCTTGGGACCCCTGTCAGGGTACTGAGGCACTTTCCTGAAGTGCCACAGATGAGAGGAGGAAACTGTCCGGCCTCCTCACTGTGATGATTTGTCACAACAGCATCAGATTTCTACAAGTTCAGAGCTCTGCAGGACTGTTTTTGTTTGTTTTCTCTAAACAGGAACCAGGGCGTCCCCATAGCTACATCTCCAGCCTTTCTTTAATTTTTACTTTGTGACAGGCAGGGTATTACTAAGCTGTTAAGTTGTATAGGCTGAGCTCAAACTTAGGATCCTCCTCTCAGCCTCTTGGAGTGTTGGGGTCACGGGTGTGTGCTACCACCCTGACTGGATTTAAAAGCAGCTACACAGCCAAAATCTCCCTGAAGGAGCAGCATTTCTGATGGATCCATAAATGTAGTGAATCATTAATTTGACAAGAAAAAAAGTGTCTACTTTGAGGGTCATTAAAAGGCGAAAGCCTTCCTTTATTTTAGGAACTGATTTTCAGTGTTCCTTGATGTTGGACTGTGGCACCTGGCATTGGAACCCTTGAGCTGTGCCCATCTCATTGCCTGAGCCAACTTCTAGGCCCTGGTCCTATATTCTCAGATGGCCTGGGCCAGGGCTCTCAGAGACACTAGAGATAGGATGGGAAGTCAGGGCACAGGCAGTGAGGCTAGACAGGGCTACAGCACCTCTTGTGATGTATAGTCCAATCTTGGGGATGCCTCAGTGACTTGGGGCAATCTCCCCCTCCAAATTTAGGAGCTCCAGAATGGAATCATTATTTCCATAACAGTGCTCAGCTGGATGGGCATTATCACAGGTCTGTGGAGTCTTCAGCTGTAAACAGTGAGGATGAACTAGTGCCACATTGAATGCTGCAGGGTCACAGTGGGGATACCACAGGATTTCACATTACTCTGTCTCTGACTCCTCTGAGTGGATTTATTTAGCAATACAGAAATCACTTTGCATCCCTGTGAAAAGCCAATGTGTCTGTCCCTGTGGGAACCCTCAGAGGGAGGGACTGTCAAGACTTGGCATTTCCCTCACTCCAGAGTGCTTCCACTGCAATGTCTGTGAGATCCCAGGGTCTCCTTTGTAGGGGGCAGTGAGCTGCTTGGTAGGGAGGCCTGGGGCCTTGGGAGTCCCTGGCCATGGACTGTAATAATGACTATTCTGGGGCACATATGTGCAGACTAGAGTATGTGGTTTATATTACATAAGCCCACTTCACATTTTTCTATTTTGGGAACCAAATGTTGCTGGTATGAAAATATACAAGCGATAATCAAAATATATAGGGAACGATTACTTTAAAATATGTTACAGTATCATTATTTACTGCAAATGCACTATAAGTTCTGTGCATGTGTATATAAAAATATGTATATAAGAAATAAAAAAATTAAAAAAATTAAAAAATAAATAAATAAAAAATAAAGTAATAATG
>PVKN010005780.1:0-29961 GCA_004027915.1 Capromys pilorides | reverse complement strand
TATTGAGTAACTGCTGTGTACTAGGTCACCTGTTAGATCTTAAAGACACATTAATAAATAAGATGCACATGGTCCCTTTTGTGCTTATAATGTAGTAAGAAGTTAACATTAAATATATAATCCTCTTTACAAAGTGCTATTGAGGAAGGATGGAGGAAGGGAGGGAAAAAGGAGAAGAAGGAAGGAGGGAGAAGGGGAGGGGAGAGAGAACAAAGATTCTAATTTGGATGGACTGTCCCAGGAAGACCTCTCTGAGGAAATGACATATCCCTTGGAGTCTAAAATAAGAGGCAGTCAAGTCAAAATGAATAGCAAAGATGTTCCAGGTACGGAGGTTAGTGTTAGGGAAGGCTCTGAGGCTGGAGAAGGTAGGGTAAGTCAGAGAACTAAAAGAAGGCCACTGTAGGTCCAATGAGATGGTTCAGCAGTCTAAAGCACCTGCTTAGGAAAGCTTAGGCAACCGCAGGAATCGTAGTTTGATCCCCTGCACCACATGCTGTGCCAGCCTCAACCCCAGGGAAGGCTGAGCTGGTCATTAAATAAATAAATAAATAAATAGGCCAGTGTGACTATTGCAAGCAGAGGTCAGTAAAGCACAAAGTTGGGGTACAAGTTAGCACCAAATGCCAGATGGGATAACACCAGAGAGAAATTAACCACTTTAAAGCATTATAAAATGAACGAGTAGAATGCCATCTGTGGAATTTTAAGCCAGAATGTACAATGGTGAGATTTTCTGGGGTTTTTGTTTTGTTTTTGTTTTTCCCTCATAGTACCAAAAATTGAACTCAGGGTCTTCGCATCGAGCTGCATCTCTTTTTGTATTTTTTTTTTTTTTTTTATTTTAAGACAAGTCTCACTAAGTCACTAAATCATCCAGGCTAGGCTTGAACTTGAACATGGGAATTTGCAGTTCTCCCCTCAGTCTCCCTCTGTGTTGGGATTAGAGGTGTGCAACTACATAGGCACTAAAATCTACATTTTAAAGAGCTTCATCAGGACAGCTACTGTGGCCTGAATCTAGGAGAGTAAGCCCATATTCAGGGATACTAGCTAGGCGGCCACTGCAGTGCCAGGAGAAATTTGTCAGTGGTGTATGCTGTATTGTAGAGCCAAGGAACAGCTTGGGAGATTTGAGAGATGAGTGTCATTCTAGTCACTCCACAATTGTAGTGAAGTATGAGCTTTAAGCTGTCCCTGGAAGTCAATAAAATACAGTAATTCATACCTACCTAAATAATTTTTTTTTAAAGAGGGAAGTGTTTACTAAATAAACTGACTACCTGTTCTAACCAGTGCCACCAAAATTGGCAGATATTAGCCACCCAGATGTTGACACTCACAATAAGAAGCCATAAAGTGACTCGAAGATTATTACAATGTACCTTCAACTGAATTATAAGGAAAGGCTGTGCATACACCCTGGATAAGAGGCTAGAGACACTGTGGCATATGGTAAAGTGTATTTACTGGAATTCACCGTAAGCTTTATTATCCCTGGCATTGGCTCCACCAGGATATAATTGTAATCTTTCTCGGTGCAGCCATTCCCATCACCAGCCACAGGCCACTCCTTCCTGAGTCGTGGAGTCCATCTTCTGAACACCAAGGCTCACAATGATTTGGTCTTCCCTGATGAACCAGATGCATTCCATTGCCTGGTCTATATGAATTCTTTGCTGCCCATATCTGGTTAAACACACAAAACTGAGCACTCATGAACTTCACTCATCCTCAGGATCACTGAACACCAAACTGCTTTAGGTAACATTTGTCTTTGCCCAAACCACAGCCCTTAGCTGGATGCAGCCCTCAAGTTGCTCTTTCAGTTGAGCTGGCACGGGTTCATCATGTTGGAACACAAGGTTGCGCATTCTGTTTCCAATCACATGAGCCAATAGCCAGAGTGCCTGTATGTATAAATGGGCCATCACAACTCCCACCACAGCTATGCAGTAGTGAGGAACTCCTGCAGGAATCACAGGGACTTTCTCCACTTCAATATACTGCTCAGGAATTCAAAGTTTAATATTTTATTATATTTTAATGGTTTTTTAACATTAAAAACATTTGCCTTCTATATGGAAAGATAAACAATTGATAATTTATCTCTAAAATTATCCTAGCTGTGTCTATGTACACAAAGACATAACAAGCTAGTGCATCTCATGAAGAAGAAAACAAACAAGGGCAGTGATTGTTACCTCATTGATGGAGTGGGCAAAGGAAGACCTCTCTGAGGACATGACACTAAAGCTGACACCCAACTAGCCACCATGCGAAATGGGAGAGGAGTGCTGCCCACAGCTTGTGTGAAGACCCTGGAAGGAAACCTAGGGACACACAGAGGTTACCCACTTGACCTTCCTGGAGATAACAGTTCTCCTAAATTAATATAATGTCTTACTTGGACAAGTCCTTGAGTAGACTTCTACTGTCCTTGAATGGTCCTGACATTCAAGGCAAAGTTCTACCTTTCTTCAGTATTCCCTGCCTTGGTTCTGCTAACTAAATAAATATGGGCCACCCAGAGAAGATCTTGATCAAACCCCCAGAAAATCCAAGTTCTGTGATCATATCATTTGTCTCTTTTATGTAAACCTGCACCATCCTGTCATTTCAGAGTTTGTGGGCCTGATTGATACGTAATAACTAAGGGATATTATTCATTTGATACAGCTGGATAACATAAACATTGTTTAAAATGGAATAAATTATTCTATTCAATGGCAAAGGAAACTCCCTACTCTTCAGTCAGCAGAGAAAATTCCAGAAGTATGTTTTCCCACCCATCTCTAAAATCCAAGGGAGCATTTTGTTATTTGGAAGGAATAAAAAGAGGTTATCTATTCTTCATTTTCCAAAAATGTCCAGAGCACTCTGCTCATGCAGAGCACATGCAGAGCACATGCCTTTGTACCACAGGAGAAGGTCTTATAATCTTTATAAATATTTATGATATATGGCTGACGGTGTTATATACTGCTGCACTGATGTTAGTCATGGCTTCAAGTCTTTCTGTGCACAAAGCACAGCCACCATAGACACCAGGAATGGCAACCCAGCCAGCAGAGCCATTGTTCTCTGGGTCTGTTTAAAGAATTTGCACATCCCCAAATCAAAACATGAGGTACTCCTTTTCCTGAAGAGGCAGAAAAAAAATTCACTGTGTTTCAGTCCACATGAAAAAGCATTTCAGAGCTCAAAACACAGCATGTAAAGAAGAAAGAGGTAAGTGTGTTATTTTCAATGGAAAAAACAGCTGCTTGGATCAGATAGAAAACAGATGGGAGAGAAAGAATCAGAAGAGTAAAGCTGAAACGCGTTCAGGAAGAAGACATCAGAGGCAAAATGTGCTCCCGAGTCAGAGGCGCGGCTCCTCACAGCCTTTTCTTCCTGTGGTACTGGACCATGTGGCGCACAGCAACAGCTTCTCTAAGAACATGGAGGAAAAACTGAGGTGAAGGCACCAGCTATCTAAGGAAGTGATTCCAGAAACAATTCATTCCCTCCTCACAGGGCTAGGTGCCTTCATTAGAGACATTCAGATTTTGGCTGGGTCTCTGCTGAAATAGATTGAGGCCCCAGAAATGGAATGATGTGCTTGTGTCTTCATTCCCTTCCCACTCCAGCACTGGGAGATAATCCAGACAGAGAGAGACTTGGGGCTTTTCAGCCTGTGTTTACAGGAGCACTCCTTCGTCACATTCCAACTGTCTTCTAACACCCTTCTCAGATGAGTACACAGCAGTGACCTCTGAGGCCCTGCTCAACCCCAGTGGGATGCCTAGCTCATCCTGCAGCCCCAGGCAGAGCTGGGTGAATGTTTCTATTCTGCTCTCCTGTGGCTGTCTCACATTGGTGGAGTGGATTATTTGGGTTGCCACATGCCGACCACAGGCTTCCAGCCGACCACATAGTGACCACAGAGGAAACTCACTCACGTGTGGGCTTCCCGCTGAGGCTTGCTGTGGCCTGAGGAAGCTGTGGCCTGGTGGCTGGCACAGAGTGTACCCACAGAGAGCTGGAGACCAGCTGGCTTCTCTCTGTTGAAAAAAGGGTCCCCTGCTTAGACTCAGAGAGCCACGTGATCCAATTTGAGAGGCCAGGATTATCTCCTTTGCATTATCTCAGCAACTAATGATGTGTTAATGCCCCAGGTTAGGAAGATGGCAGAGGAAGTAGATGATTAGGCCCCTGCCAAGCCCTAAAAGGAGAGAGCTGGTGTCTCCACCACCCAAGCCTCTCAACCTACCCCTCTGAAGTCATGTCTGCCCTTAGTGCAATGTTCCTGAAAGTTTATTATGCATTCTGATCACCTGGGGTTTGGGTGGACAAGTAGATTCTGATTCATTTCCTCGGAGGTGAAGTGTAGGGTTCTACTTTCCTGTGTCACTCCCAAGAGACACCCATGTTGCCTGGCTATAGATTATGCATTGAATAGTAAAGTTTTACCAGATTGGGAAGAGAGAGAGACAGAGATAGAAACAGAGACAGACAGAGACAGACAGACAGACAGACAGACAGACAGACAGACACAGACACAGATAGAGAGACAGGCAGAAATAGAGACAGAGAGACATAGATAGAAACACAGAGAGAGATAGAGGCAAAGAGACACAGAGAAAGAGACAGAAACAGAGACAGAGGGATAAAAAGGAACTTATACAGAGTAACAGAACTTACTTTAATAAAGCTCTAAAGCCATAGGCCAATCATTATACAGTCCTGAGCCTCAGCTTTCACATTCATAAAGAAGAGACTATAATAATCTATCTCAGGATAATTGAGAATTAGGATAACTTAGACTAAAATCTTGTTATAAGTGAAATATTTAAAAGTAAAAGAAGCTCAACTTGAACTAGTTTAAACAAAAATAAGTAAATAAAAGATCTTTACTGACCCTTATAAACTGAAAACTGAAGTCTTAAAGTTTGGCTTCAGGCATAGCTGCATCCAGTTATTGAGATTATTCATTCCAGATGCCTGTTTGCTTTTGCATTCTCCCACTCCCCACAACACACACACACACCTCCCACTACCTTCCTTGCATTCTCTCATTTCCATATTTGGGGCTCTGCTCTGCTTTTCTCTATGTTCTCTTTATAATCAGGCACCCTTTCTAAAATGCCATGAGCAAGGTGGCCTCTTACATTTGCCAGTCTTTACAGTGGAGGCGAGACTTTCACACATCCCTGTAGGGACCCAGTGATCTCTCAGAATAATCCGTTGTACCTGGGAAGAAACGGCAGCAGGAATGAAGAAAAGATAGACAAGAAGGGAAAAGCTGGGTTAGGTGCTGACTCGAGAAAGGACACCCAGAACAACAGTAAGGGCCTTTATTTATACCTTTACAAAGTTGCCAAACACAAGGTTGCCTAGCAACTAATAGCCCACAGTGTCCAGGAAGGATGTTCCTCTCAACACTGAGGTAGTTTGCTTCAGGCAATGAGGGCTCATCCTGCCCACCCACATAGGGTCAATTCCCAGCTTTAGCAGCTCAACACATTCTACCCTGGAGGACTCTGATTGGATCCAGTCCACAAATATGAGCATGGGGACTGTGATTGGTCAGGCTGTCACATGCCTTCTCCTTTCAACTCAAGGACACATTAGAGATACTGTGGGTCTTGATTGCCTGACTCTTATATGCTTTCATGTAGAAACCTGTTTACCCTGGACTTATTCCCTTTTATTCACCTGGTACTTCAGAAAGTACAAAACTTAAATTGGTCTCTCATTGAGTGATGAGGAAAGATCTTCTAATGGAGGCCAAGGACCTGCCATTCTAGTCCAAAGTTCGTGGCTTTGGTCTGATTAGTCAACCCCTTTGTGGCTCAATGTCCCCATCTATTGCATGAGGGCTGCCCCATTGATCTCAAAGGTCCTTTCAAAGTCAAAGACCAAATCCCTATGATCTCATCCTTATTGTATGACATCATTCAGGGGTACAAGAATTCTTTTTATCTACAGGGAATGCATACCAAGACCCCCATCACATGCCTGAATCTATGGATAATACCAAAACCTAAACATATTTTTTCCATTTGTGCATCTATCATAAAGTATGATTCATAAATCAGGCAAAGACATGAGCAGTAGCTAATAATAAAACAACAATTTTAACCATGAATGTAATAAAGGTTATTGAAGACGTATGAATTGTTTATTTCTGGTATTTTCATTTTGTATTTTCAGAACACAGCTGCTGCAAGGTAACTAGAACTGTAGAAAGGATGAGGATGACCACACTCTCATTGTAACAGAGACTCCCTGAGTGGCAATGACTTCATGCACAGAATGGAGCGCCAGCAGAAATGTAACAGACATTTAGGTAAGAGACACTGGGGCTCTGTCTTCCCTGCCTAAGCATCACCACATATGGGATGCACCTCCTCCCAGGATTCTGAATTTTTCGATCAGTCAGCTCTAGCTGCAGCATGGTTGCCTGTGTTAACAGCAAGGCAGAAAACAAGACCAGCCACATTCTGCCCCATTTTCCTCTGGCTAGATAGTTGGTTTTCTACAACCTCTCCTTTCGCTAACTCATGTTTTCTTCCCAGAAATTGAACTCAGGACCTTACCTTGCCAGGCAGGCTCCTGTGCAGCTGAACTATATCCCCAGTCCTCTCTCACTAACTCTTGTCTTCCTCCAGTGTCATCTGACTAATCCTTCCATGGTCTTGTTAGGTTCATCTTGAGCCTTTAAAAAGCTCCAGCTGCTAAAAGGCCCCTGACCTCCAGGTCTTCACCTGAGTGTTCTTTTCTTGTGTCCTGTCCTACACAGCTAAGTGATAGTCATTACCTTTGAAAAACTTGATGCAGAAAAGTTGCCTTCCAAAACCATGTGTGTGCCTCTCAAAGCCTTGTCTTGTCACAAAAACTAGGTCCAGTAGGAGGTATGGCTCAGTGGTAGAGCACTTGCCTAGCACACGTGAAGACCTGGGTTCAATGCCAGCACCACACGCACATGCACACACACACACACCTAAACCAATAGTGGAATTTCCGACCTGTGACAGGTAAGGAAGGAGCTAGGTTAGAAGCCAAACTCTTTGAGCTTTCTCTTGGACAGGCAATATTTATTTATTTATTTATTTATTTGACTCTACTTTATCTAAGTAGTGTTGGAGGACACTATGAATATTTAAAAAGATGCATGATCCAGCCAAATAGCCCAGTCAGTGTATTAAAGTGACTGCTTAGGCAGGCACATGAGGCTAGTTCAATCTCTGGGCCACCATGGCAGCCCTGTTCCCCAGGGCATGCCGAGACTGCAATTGAGACTAGGCATGGTGGTGTCCCAGCACTTGGGAGACTGTAAATAGGAGGATCACTAAGAGTCTGATCTATGTAGTGAGACCCTGTAGACCCTGTACAAAATACATAAAAAACAAACAAAGAATTATAAAGAAGCATGTGTTGAGTGATTAAAAAAATAACTTGAAAGAACAGAAAATAAGCCAAACTTCTTAACTAATGTTTATTATAAGTATAAAAACTCACCCTGAACTTCTTAATAGTACAGACAAAAGTAGAAGGCAAAATGCTGGATCTTATGTATAAAATAGTAAAACATTTTATATGTGGGACTTTATATATAGTATAAAGAATAGCAGCTTAGAAGACTGTTTGCTACATGGATGCAGGTGTGCTCATTTAGATATGGGAGTAGGTGCTGGCAAAAAGATGGCTCTAAGGGTAGGGTAGTCACCTGGATATTCCCATGGATATATATAGCACAAAGTGAAGTAGAGAGTCGGTAGTTATCATGAGCAATATGGAGGCTTGAATCATCACAAAGTCCTATACTTTTTATCCAGTCCTGGGGATTGAATTTAGGTTCCTTAGGGCTACATTCCCAGCCCTTTTTTATTTTCATTTTTGCGACAGAATCTCTCTAAACCTATAAATTGGCCAGATTGGACTTGAATTTTTAATCTTCCTGCCTCAGCCTCCCAGAATCCTGTATCTTTTACATGCTAAAGGCTCTCCAAAAATTCCTCTTTTCTACCGCTATCCATAGCCTGAAGTTGCACCACCAGCATCTGGACTGAACATCCCTGCAGTCTGTTCTGCACACAGAGAAGTTACTCACCACCCCTCCAAGATGTGAATCTCGTGGAGTTATATTAAGTCCTCTCCCCAGCTACAGGGATACAAGGTCTCAGGTCAGCCTCCCAGACCCTTCATGACCTGGCCTTCTGTTTACCCTGGCATACCCATATCTCTTCCTCTCCAGCCAACTTGTCTTCTCTATCTGAAATACTTTCAGCTCTCCCAAATGCTCCACTATCTGTGCCTAACTATTCCTCCCTATACTCTCAGCTTAGACAAAGCATCTTTCACAAACGCCTTTGGATTCTCATGCCTGTTCCCTTTCTGTGTTATCCACCATATCATTCTCAAACTCTTTTAAAACTGTGTTCTCCCCTCCTGGCTCTATAGATATCTAAGCTCAATTGTGTAGAAGCTCAGCTTGCTGCTCCACTGATCACATGATCCCGAGCAATCACTTCATTCCCCTGGATCTCACTTTCCTCATTTCTAACTGAACCTTGTGTGCAGATTCAAACAATTGCTGATAGAAGTTATTCGGGAAAAAATTTGTGTCTTGATTCAACATACAGATTTTTCCTTGTCATTACTCTCTACACAATGCAGCATAACTATTTGCATAGCATTTACACTATACTAGATATTATAAGTAAACTGAACCTGATTCAAAGTACAGAGGAGTACACACCTGTAATTCTAGCACTCAGGGAGGCTGAAGCAGGAAGATCACAAATTTAATCCCCAAAGACCCTGGGTTTAATCTCCAGTACCACGAAACACTAATAATATAAAATAAAAAATAAAGTACTTAGGAGGATAGGTGTTTTATATATATGTAAATCCAGTGTCATTTCATATGAAAGACTTAGATATCCTCAGATGGTGGTCTAACAAGGGTCCTAGAAATAGGACCTCCTTAGAATAAAAAACAAAAACAAACCAAAAAAACCCAGTTGTATTGGGAGGACTAAATGACAAACTCGTTAAACTCTCTTAACCCTGAGCGGGGCACGCAGTAAGGGAGAGTAACAATTATCATGATCAGTAACCAGCGACTGTATCAGGAATGCAACTTTATGTCTTCGTCACCACTTCAGCCCTCTCCTCAGCTCAAAGTTGGGCAAGAAAAACTGATCGATAAAAATTTTCTGGCTGAATGGATGAGCTGTGGATATGTCACACACATCATACTGTCTGATCTTTATTTACATCTTCATAGACCAAAAGAACCCATGGTGTCAGCACCTCTTTGGTTTGTTTGCTCTGGTCCTTTTCCCCTTAACGCTATGAGAAGGATTTCACACGTTACAAAGGGGCGTGGGGGGGGGGGGGAGAGGGACGACACATTTCCAAAGGCAGGTTTGTTCTCATTATTAATTTTTCTCTCCTCTTCCAAGCAGGGTTTGAATGACTTTGAATGCGCACTCATCTGCAGCGGCACCTCATTCTCTCGTTTCATGCCTGACTGCAATTAAAGTCAAAAGCAAGATTTAAAAATACAACTTTAATAGAGAGTGAAAGAATTGTTGATTCAGGGCTGGCCTATGATCTCACAACATTACCCCATCACCACCTCCAAAAGACAAAAAAAGAAAGAAAAGAAAACCAAACTTCCAGTCTCTGGGTTTGGAGACTCCAGAATCAGTAGCTCGGTGACTTTGCTGATTTCCTGTGCAATCACAAGCAGTGGAGAATTGCCCAAATGATTAAGAAGGAATTAAAGTTCTACTAGAACATTCCCACCTCTTTTTCTAACGATATCGTTAGGTGATAAAGGCAAAATAGCTAGCTGGGTGGGGCTCAGCAGTGTCCAGTGTCAGATTAGAGTTTTGTGGAATTTCAGAGGGAGAAGAAGGCTCAGAGGTCACCTCGAGGCCATTTTACAGATGAAGTAACTGAGAGTGCTGGAGGGAAGGAACTAGCCCAGGTCACACTCTGGACATAGATCTTGAAAGATTTCCACCTTGATTCGTTCTTTGGTGCAAGGAATATTTACTGAGAGTTTATTTGAGGCCAAGCAGCACAAGAAATTTACTAGCAAACCAGATAGGTCTGCCTGAGTAGAACTTACATTCTGCTGAAAGTCAGGCAGCTGACAAATATACCAACAAATAAACACATGCTAGATGGTCATCTACACTGATGGCAATAGTGAAAAGCTGTTTAGATGGGAAGGCCAGGATAATGATTCAGAGGAGGTCGTGTTCTCAGCTTGGACAGGGAAATGTGAGCTAGCGTAAAATCCCAGAGTCTGAGAAGAGCTCAGCAGATTCAAGTAAAAGGAGAAAATGTGGCTAAAGCAGGGTGAGTAAAGTGATTCCCACATGACAAGCCCACTATGACACATGATGGCACTTGTCCCCACCCTCCTCCAAATGGGGTGGTCCTGGCCTTGATAAACAAGGAGAGGCTGAAACCCCACCTCATGTGCACTCCCCACCCCCACAGCTCAGCAACCCACCTCCATTCAGCTATGCTCAACGCACTGCTAAAGGTGGTTTTCTTTTCCAAATGAGAAAAGAATTTGACACAGTAATCCCAGCATTCTGGGAGGCAGAAGCAGGAAGATTATAAATCCAAACCCAGCCTGGGCAATTTAGCAACTTATATAGATCCTGTCTAAAACTATAAAAATTAAAAGAGCCCAGCTCTTAGATTAGATCACAAAGGCCCTGGGTTCAAACCCTGGTGCCATGAGAAAGAAAAGTTCTCACTCATTCCCCAAAACTATATGCTTAAAATGCATCTGCTCTATGCTATAGCCTCACTATTTCACATCCACTAACTTTTCCTTTGCAAGGTACTGGGTTCTCATGCAGTGTTTTCCTAGGTACGGGTTATGACCTGTCATTAGTAGGAATGTGACACCAACTCAGTGAGCCATCACTAAAATCATTTTGTAAATGAAATAGAAGAGTATAAAATGGAAAAATGACCAGGGTGTATGCCACTACTAAATAGAGTTGTCCAATATTTTTTATGTGTATACTGAGTCATGTTATAATTCATATTCCTGACTCAGCCTCAATCCAAAAATAACCTCAGAAGTGCTGTGCTAGTGGCTTGGAGCCTGGGTCCTGGCACAGGTACTTGGGGTTTGAATCCAGGTGTGCCACTGGTTATTTGGGTAACCTTCTCAAAGCTTCAAACTTCAGTTTCTGTATTTGTAAAGTGAATATTGTAGTAGTGCCTCATGGGGCTGTTGGAAAGAGTCAAGAGTGGGCGGCACCCGGCAGAGGGAACAGCCAAAATTGTGCTCATGCTTCTCCCATTTCTCAAAACCTCCCGTGTATCTGTGTAGTAGATTAAGTATTCACATCTAATCCTATAATTCAAGGCCCACTTCACTGTGACCTCAAACTGTCTCTGCAGCCCTTTTCCCTAGAGCTAAATCACAATGCTGTGGCTTGTCCCTTCTTCCCTCTAGGCTGCTATCATCTCCTCTATCACCCAACTATCTTTTTGTGTGCTCTCTACATGGGCAAGTTCTATAGTTTTTAGTTTGGACCAAAACACCAGCTCTTCAGCAGGGTCTTCCAGGTTCTCTTTCCTAACTTCATGAATTAACTTATCCTAAATATTGCTTTAATACACAGTCGTGTGTTGCTTAACAATAAGGAGATGTTCTGAGAGCCACCTCATTAATCTGTTTCACTGTCGTGTGGACATCTTTGTACAAACAAATCTAAACAATACAGGCCAGTCCCTTGATGTGACCCCTCAATGCAATCAATAGATGTAACATAGGCCTGACATGGACATGGTGGTACATACCTGCAATCCCAGCACTCTCAGAGGCTGAGGCAAGAGGATCACAAATTCAGGCACAGCCCAGGCAACTTAGCAAGACTTTGCCAAAAAAAAGGAAGAAGGGGAAGGGGTTGTAGCTCAGTACGAAGGCCCTGGGTTCAGTAATACTGATGCTCCTAATCAGGGGAACTACACCAGGAGAATAGCTAGCAAGATGCTTAAGAATACAGGCTCAACTGTATGGACCTAAGCTAAATTCCATGTATACTGACACTATATACCTGTTCTCCAAATTCAGAATTCAGATCTTGTTCAATTTTTTAATGTTAATTCCTGCTTTAATTGCAGAATGTTCTATTTATTCCTTTGAGACCTCGTCACACATACTCAGCTTACAAAGATCCCAAGAGGCTCGGTGATCCAAAGGAGTTGTTCCTTTCCCACTGGCCAGAGACTGTCCACAGTGGTCAGTTATATATGCCATCACTTCTCACTACATACACGGCCATTGCTGAAGACTGTCTCTGCACCTCAGCCTTGGGTGAGGCACTGATGACTGGTGCCCTGGCTTATCTTTGGGCCTAAAGCATCTGCGCCTTAAGATTTAGGCTTTAAGCTTACAGCTCCTTTCCACTGACATGTCCTTCACCAAAAGATACCCATGCTCTGATGTTTCCTTCCCTGGCAGTTCAGATCCTCATCAGTACATTGCCCAAACCAGCCTATCTTTTTGAGTTCTCAACTCTTGGGGTTAAACCTAATCATTAGGGCAGATGTGTCCAAGGTAAATTTAATGTAGGAACCCTACCCTGTTCTGCCATTGATGAGGTCATAATAAATGCCTGAGATTTCTCTCTAACATTTAGAATTTTAGGGGAAAGACATTAGGAGCAATTTTCACAAATAGGGTCACCTCCCCCCTGGAGATTAGCTCTCCATAACAAAGAGAAAATGAGCTTTCATAAACCACTCAAAATGAAAGATGTTCTTTATTCTCTTTCTGAGACAATGGAGCCTGTTTACACTCTTTATTTGCAAGATAAAACAAACTTTTCCAGAACCTTTCCCTGACCTACCTACTCCAACAACTTTCAGCTACTACTCAGATTTAATTTTTGCTTTGTCAACCTCTAAGCCTATCCACAGTTTAGGACTCTAATGCTTTATCTGCACATAAGTACTCATTAATGAGTCACTAAAACAATTCAGTGGATTACACTCTTACTTTTAAAAAGTGGTTCAAATAGAAAGTAAAAGTATTTTACATGCATTGAAGAATTGACTCATGATGCTTTTTTCTCACTTATATACAAAACATGCCTATAATAGATCGAGATTTTAAATTGAGTTTATTCTAGCAGGTAGATTTTTTCATTCTTAGGTAGACTTTTAGAGATACACAAAGGGATCAAGGAAGGGGTGGAAGAAAGAGCAGGGTAGCAAGTATGAAAATATCCATATGTTATATGCATGTACAAATGTGCCCAAATGAACCTCCCTAATCTGGATAAAGACTTCTTTTTCTTTCTTTCTTTTCTTTTCTTTCTTTCTTTCTTTTTTTCTTTCTTTCTTTCTCTTTCTTTTTTTTATACCAGATACCAGGGCCTTGCACTTGCCAGGCAAGTGCTTATTCTACTAAGTTATCTCCCCAGCCCCTATAACTCTTTTTTTTTTTTTTTTAATTTTATTTATTTATTTATTTGTTTGCTTGTTGTGTTTGTTTGTTTTTTTATTTATTCATTTTGTGGCTGGCTCAGCCTGCCCTGGTGGTGGCGCTGGCGCAGCATGTGGTGCCGGGGATCCATCTGCAGTCCCCGCAGTCGCCTGAGCCCTCCTAAGCAGGCGCTTTAGACCACTGAACCATCTCGCCGGCCCCCCCTATAACTCTTACTGTGAACCGAAGTTGCTAAAGTTGAGCTTACTGCTTTCTGTGGAAACGTCTTTTGTTATGGAACTAGGCTCTCTCTTGTTAGGCTATGTCTTTATTCTCTAAAACTCTTGACATTCTTTTTTTGGCCCCCTCTTTCCACTTAGGAGCTCACCCTGCAAACTTTCCGCAGTGTTTGTCTCGGGTAGACAGACCACGCTGGGCATGGTGGCACACACTATAATCCTAGCACTCTGGGAGGACTGCAAATTCAAGTAGGCCTGAGTGGTATAGTAAGATCTTAACTCAAAAAATGAAAAAGTGCTACAGATGTAGCTAAGTGTAAAGACCCTGAGTTTGACCCTAGTTTAGCAAAACAAAACCTAAGAAATCAAGTAGGTAGGCCAGATGAAAGAAAGGATGGAGCTAAGACTGAAGCTGTCCCAAAAATGAAGACCCTAAGAACCTAAACAGTCAAGTGACAAATTTGACTGTGAGCTTTCTAGCAATGAATAGCAGAAGGGAATCAAGAAGGTCATGTGACTCATACTATCCAGGAAAAACACGACTCTTCCTGTACACAGGTAGCCCCGTAACCCCTGAAGCCCTCTGAGGACCGTGTGCAGTGTAAGGAATAACATCCTCAACCAGATCATCAAGGTGAGTTTCTTGGAACAGAGCAGTCTCCTTAGACTGCCACCTCCCCCGCCCTTATGCTAAGGGTGCCTTAGGCAAGGTGTCTAATTCCTCACTAAGTAGCTGTATTCACTACTAGTGAATTAATTACTTCATTTCAAAATTACTGGAAATTATTAATAGCTGCAGAAGCAATTATGGTTATTAAACCTAGACTAACCTCAAGCCAGCATCTCAGAATTGCTTCCCTCTGGTCAATTGCCAGCAGCACCTTTCTTGGGGTGTGGCTTCCTCAGCTTAGCCCTGCCTATGAGTCTAAAGGCAACTCAGGGACTGACCTACATTTTCATCTCTGCCTTCTCTAGCTATGCAGAGGCAAAAAGCAAGAAGGACTGGACTGTTTAAATCTAGTCTCCTATCTAAAACACAAATGGTCCCAATAAAACGAAGCTAATGGGCCTCTCCTCCTCCTCGTTTTGTTCCTCCTCCTCCTCTTCCTCCTTTTTTCCTTCTTTTTTAATTATCTAAATCTACAAAATAGTAAAAAAAAAAAAAAAAAAAATTAGAAATTATATAGAGCTTCACCAAACAAAACAATAGGAATTCCACAGTTGTTGCTGTAGTCCATAATGTTTTCTTCAAATTAGTTGTTTAGATTACTAGATATAAACATGGAAAATTGGTTTCAAAAAGTTATAAGAAATTTAAGAGGACAAGAAATTAAAAAGGACAAATTTAAAAAAAAAGAAAGAAAATTTAAGCATCAACTGATTCTCTTTCTGTTTCCCTTTTCCTTCTTTTTTAATTCACAGGTAGTGGAGCTTAGAGTGGAAACAAGAGAAAAGGAGGCAGATAGCTACAGAAAGGCATTTGGACACAAGAAAGTCCTTTCCTGAAGCTCAAAGCCTTCTTTATCAGGGCATTCAGGCTTAGAGTCTCAGGCTGACTTCTTGTGACACCTGCCACTAAACGTGCTCAGTGTTATGCTTGGTGCTGCAATACAGTGAATACAGGCAGGGAAGGGAACTGCCCAACTGTGAGCCATCCGAGCAAGAAGTTCACCTCAGTAGTGCAGGGAGAAGAAGACTTAGCAGCTGGGGGAGCACAAAGAAACCCCATGAATGCTGAGGGTCAAGGACAGCCTCCTGGAGAAGATGATCATTGTAATGGGATTTAAAAGATCCATAGGGTTCAACAGATCTGCCAAAAGGGTAAAGGGCACCCCAAGGAAGCAAAAGCATGCTGTACACCCTGGGGAACTACAATCATCTGTCTGTTAGCAGAGTGTGAAGTTCAAAAGGGAATAGAACAAAAGTGGAATACGTGGGTTGAGGCCAGGTCATGGAGGACCATAGATGGAAGAAACAATTCTTTCTTCTTGCACCAGTGATTTCACGATCACAGTATAGTATCAACACATCTACCAAAACCACACAGCCATCTGCAAAGCCAAAGAATCAGGAATGAGTAGTAGAAGAAGAAAACAGAACTCTGGTGTGATTTTTTTTTTTTTTATCCCCCTGCCCTTTTTCTGTACTGGGGATTAAACCCAGAGCCTTCGCCTTGAGTTATATTGCCAATGTTTTGTTTTGTTTTGTTTTGTTGTTCACATGGAGCCTCACTACATTGCTAAATTGCCCCAACTGGGTTCAAACTTGCAATTCTTCTGCCTCAGACTCTGAGAGGCATTTGATTTGCTGGACGCTGTGCTCACACATACAGAGAACTATGCGGCTTAAATTCTTTTTATCTTGGGCCAGGGAGATAGCATCCACCTGGCAAGCACAAGATCCTAAGTTTGATTCCAAATACCAAAAAGTTCTTCTTATCTTGCCACTGCAGCTATCACCTGGAACATGGTCATGGAGTCAATGACCGTTTTTATTTATTTATTTATTTATTTATTTATTTATTTATTTATTTATATTTTAGAGAAGGGTCTACAGGGTGTTCAGGGTCTCACTACTAGACCAGACTCATAGTGATGCACCTGTTTACAGCCGCTCAAAAGCTGAGATTACAGGTGTGCGCCACCACGCCCAGTCTCTATTGCCCTGGTGCAATTACAGTTATCATCTTCTCCAGTAGGCTGTCCTTGCCCCTCAATTGATCAAACCCCTGGCCTCTGCACCTGCTTGCAGGTGCTTTAATCTGCTGAGATATTTGGCAGGCCCTCAATGAACATTTTAATAAATTGATTGATTCGTAATGGTGACCAGGGATAGAGTTTTAAGTCCTGGCTTGTCCACTCATTAACTGGTAACCAAGATCAAGACAATGGATGTTTTGGAATTTTAGTTTCCTGCTCTTTAAATTGGAGATAAAAGCACTCTCTGTCTGTACCTATCAAATTCAAAATTCAAACACAGAAATGCCTATAAGAAAGAACTTTATAAACTCACAAGCTCTCTGTGGGGTAGACCTGAATAATTACCACAGCATTGCTAAACATATCTTTTTAAAAAGTATTTTTAGTTATAGAAACACACACACACACACACACACACACACACACACCACAAATCTGCAGAACCTGCTGCTGTGGAAGTAAACATTCCAAACCTTGACAAAGTCCCTTTTTGCTACAAGTTTTGAATCCAGAGCTGGGCATGGTGGCACATGCCTGTAATTCCAGAATTCAGGAGGCTGAGGCAGAAAGATTGCCTCTGGCTCTAGCCCAGTTTGCACTACTTAATGAGTTGAAGGCAGGCTTAAACTATATATTGAAATTCTGTCTCAAAAAATGAAATTCTGGAGCCAGATATGAAGGCTTCAGTCTATGCCAGTGAACAGCAGTAAGACAGAGTAATCCTCCCATGAGCCCCTGCATAAGCTCAACGTGTGTCTTGAGCTGGGTTCAGCCATGCAGAACCAGCCAGAGTCAGACCCGCACATGCACAGGGATCTGTTCCAAAATCCATCCCTGCTCAACTTGAGAAAATGGAAACACAGAGCTGTTACGTGTTCTGCTCACATTCATGCATCTATTATGTGCTCTGGGAGCCTCAGATTTGCCTCAAAAGGAGGGCTGTGGCTTCTGCTGCATTGTCTAAGGATCTTATTATCTCAGGGCCCCTCCTTTTCTTTATCTTCTGAGGTCTCGAAATTACATCTACACTGAGAACTATCTGCTCTCAGCTTCTATGAGAAGGCCTGATTTGGAAAATGCTTCAATTTGTATTTATTTAAATATCATTTATTTATTATGGTACTGGGGATTGAAATCAAAGCCTTCCCATTGAGCTATATTCCCATCCCTTTTTAAATTCCCCTGTCTCAACCTCCTACTGTGCTAGGATTATAGGCCTACTTCACTATGCCTGGTTAAAAGATAGATTTTTTTTTTTTTGCATGTTCAACATATTTACCCACCTCAAAACCAATCCTGCAGCATTTTGCAGTCACCCACAGACCTATGCAAAAAGGTGAAAATCTGAGTCACCCAGTGTGCATAGTTCCCAGCTGGGGTCAAACAAGGCAGCGCTTGCAGTTTGCCTCTCGGTGAACAATTATTCTTTTCATGGTCTAGTTAGCACCACATTTTTCAAATTTTTGTGCTTTTCTTTGTGATTTCATTATTTAAAATGGCCCATAACTGTAGTACTGATATAGTGTCTTGTATTCCCAAGCTGAAGGTTGTGGTGTACTTTGCAGAGAAAACACATGTGTTGGGTACATTTCATTCAAACCTCAGTTACAGAGCTTTGGGCTGTGAGTTCAATGTTAAGAGACAATGCTATGTATTAAATAAAGCATCCTTAAACAAAAAATACATATATAAAGCAAGGTTACATATTGATCCCTTAGCGATAACCATAGGCTTGCAAGAACTTAACCCAATAAATGCTGTAGGTGAAGTGGTTTGGTATTTTCTAATTCAGTGTTGTTGTAACTTTATAGAATATAACTACAATGAATACACACACACACACACACACACACACACACACACACAGTGTCAGCCCTCCACATCTGTGCATTCTATATTCATGGATTCATCCAACCACAGATTGAAAATATTTAGGAAACAAAAAAAAGGCAAAATTACACTTGTAATGAATATGTACAGACTTTTTTGTCATTATTTCCTAAATAATACCAAACAACATCTAATTACTTTACATTGTTTACCTCTTATGAATCACTATAAGTCACATAGAGATTAAAGTAGATGGGAGAATATTTAGGTTATATGCAAATACACCATTTTAATGAGGGACTTGAGCATCCCCCGATTTTGGAATTCCTTCAGGTCCATGGAAGAAATTCGCTGATGGACTACTGCACACACAAATGAACACACACACACACACATACACACACACACACACACACACACATACATATCCTTTAGGATTATTCTTTCTTTTTAGTTCTCCAAAACCTAATTAGCCATTTTCAAGTTAAATGTTTTTGATCATATCTTTTAAAAAATTGCAGTGAGGAACGTGCTGAGTACAAGGTGGAGTGGGAATATGCGAGCACACATATCTGCCGCTGTTTCTTCTGCTCCAATCAATTCAGAATAAACTTCCACTCAAGCACATCCTGATGTGCAGACTCCTGCAGGGCGTAGGAGCAAATCTGCTCCCACTTTAAAGTTACTCAGAGCTGAAGTTTTTATAATTTTGTTTTGCTGAATCATTCTAAAGTATCTGAATAAAATAAAATTAATTAATCTCTGAAGTTTTATGCCTGTGGGTTTGTGGGGGTAGGTATTAAACTAACAGATTTTTCCCTTCATTTTATTTTATTGCAGTCTGTAGCCCTAATGTAAGTAGTTTCATATTTACTCTGGGTTTTCCCTTTAGTAATGAAAGCCAGGTTTCTATTTGAATATTCTCAATATTCCTTCATTCATACTGCTTTTAAAAAGTGTTTCAAAAGTAATGAAAAGTAGCTCCCTTGCCTAAGATACACAGTACTGGCTCAGTGGTCAAATGTTTTCATAAGTGAGAGTCTCTAAAACATAAATTGATTCCAACATTTCTATATTTAGAGGAATTTTTATATAATTTTTGAAATTATTATTAAATATGTTTACAAAAATGTAGAAAATGATTTTAATGACAGGCATTTTCTGAAGAAGTTTTTAGAACTATAAGAAACAACACTTTATAACCCTTTACTCTAAGTAACATGGTCAAGCAAAGAATTCTGTCTTGCACATGTGGCAGATTATTCCTGTTTTTATTTTTGCTTTGTGATGGTGGAGATGGAGCCCAGGGCCCAACACATTCTAGACAAGCACTCATTGCTAATTTACTCTCCCAATTTTTAAAATAGGTATTATAAAGCAGAAATGGCCTTGGCCTGCCAACTGCACAGTGTTTACCAATGGTTTTTAAACAATCTGGAAAGTGTGAGATGTTTTTGTTTGGAATGTGTGTGTTTTGTTATGAAATACTTTCTTTTACACTGGCTGATAAGAATCATAACCTTCGTTTCTGAAAGTGGCTTTAAAACAGCAGTGATGATTCAAGTTCCCTGTGCGTCCAGGAGCTGGCTGCTGTACCTACTGACTGTCCGAGATGGACAGCAAGGCATCGTCCTCCTGGAGCTTGTTCTCTAAAGGAGCCCTGGCACCTGCCTCCCAGCCCCCACCTGCAATGCTTCAGAGTACTGAGAACAGAGCACATGTTCAGTACATGATAGTTGCTATTAAAATTTGCAACTTGGGACAACTATTCTCACATTGAGGATAACAAATCATAATGCTTTGACAACGGATTTCATAAAATCCAAGGGATGAGTAGCAAATTTAGGAATTTTTCACGTTAAATACTTATTTGTCAAAATGTTTGCCCTGGACAAATACAGGTATGTTTTTATAGACATGGAGGTAAGAAAAAAAAGAAGGGAAAAAGGAAAGGCAGAGAAAGAAAACAGAAAAGGAAAAGAAAAAAAAAAGAAAAGAAAAGAAAGGGAAAATAAGGCTGACCCCAAAGAATGGCAATTTAGTGTCAATTTTCTAAATAAGAAGAGTGGCTCTCCAAACTCTTCATTGCTTCTTGTGGCCACCAAAGCTGATGATCAGGTATCATTGAGAAATTCATTTTCATAATTTGATTCTTCTTGACATGCTTCAGGAATGCTTTCTTGGATACAAGAAGAGAGAAGCCCTCCTTTCAATTCTGCCCTTGGATTTCCAATAGCAGTTTTATGTGAATAACTAAAAAACAACATAGAAAAGATTGCCAAACCCATAGCCATTCCCCCTCTGCCCTTCCCCAGGATGCTGTGCTGGCAGCAGAGTGTTCAGCCCCAAGGGATGAACCATCACTCCTTAGTCAGTTACCATCCTTGCACTTCTCTTTGTCAAACATTGATGCAGGGCAATGGTTCTCAACCCAGGCAATTTTACACACAACACACACACACACACACACACACATACACACACGCACACACACATACACAAATGCATGTACTTATGACATTTGGCAATGTCAGGAGATACTAGGGATGTGCTCCTGGTGTGTATTGGCTAGAGGTCAAGAACATTGCTTAGACTCTATTGCCCAGGACAGCCTTCAACAACAAAGAAATGTCTAGCCTAAAAATAGCAACAGGTTTGGGATTAAAAAATCTCAGCCTAGGAGTTAATATGTGACATAAAGGAGACAAGAAAAATTCATCTCCTTCATTCCTTTATTCTTTCAGTCCCAACCTCCTCCTTAGAATACTGTGTACGGGGGACAACCTGCTTAGGACTCTCCCTTCTGTCCATCTCCTGGACAGAAACTTTCTTTTCTCCCAATAAATCTATTCTACTCATAAAAAAAGAAAACTGGATATAATGAAGATGTGGCAGTTGGAACTGTTGAAGCCATCAGAGGACCGTGATCAGAGAAAATGTCAATGTCCTAAAGACCTTGGAGCCACTGTACCAGCGGAGAACCACATGGCTTCAGATTCCTTGTTATAGAAGAAAGCTGCCTTTGAGTTTTTTATCCTTCATTTGTGTATTTGGTACAGGGTCTACTCAGTCTACTCAGTTCTGACTCAGTGACCCTCCTTTTTTCAGCCTCCTCTGTGCTGGGATTATAGGTGTGTGCCACCATGCCCAGACTCTGTTGCTGGCTCAGCATGCCCTGGGGTATGGCTGGTGCAGCATTTAGGACCAGGGATCAAATCCTGGTCCCTGAGCTTGCCAGAGAAAGCTGTTTAGGGCACTGTTTAGGGCACCATTTAGTCTGCTGAGCTATCTCACTGGCCCTTATTTTACTTTTAAGAAAATTATTACTTAAGGTTTTTGGTTGTAGTCAAAAGTATTTAATTATTATGTCTACTAGTTTAGTTTAGTTTTTTTCTGTGGTTTAATTTTTTTCATAAGAGATCCACCTTAGTTGATCAGAAAACAGCAGAGCCTTCTTGAGATTCAGACATTGTTCATCGAACTGGGTTCAGTCACTTGCCAAATGCTTGCTTCTTGCACCAAGTCCCTCCTGAAAGTAAATTTAGATTCATTCTTCTGAAGAATAACCAATAACCTCCTAGCCTGCATCTTCATGAACGATAGGTGATGGTTGAAAATTGTGAAGCCATTCTGTCCCAGTTTAAAGCCAACCTCTGTTGCCTGTCACACATCTGATCCAGGGCGAGTTTGCTTCTCTGCTTCAACACCATGATAGTACATTGTCCTTAGAAGTTCCATGAGTCATAGAAAAACGCTTAAAAGTAGTTTCTGGAATATACTAAAAACTATGTTCATGTCTTCGTAATTGATATTTATGAATGTTACCTCAGGGAATGAATCCCAGGGGTCTACTGAACAAATATAATATCTAAATCCTACCAGAAACCAGGTTCTCCTTCAGAGGTGTTGCTGGCACTTGAGTGAGCATTTTGCATGAACTACCAGTAGTAAACTGAGCTAGCAGTACTGTTATTAAATTCTACCACTGTTTAGGGGCATTGACAGGTAGTGGAAGCAAACTCTTACTGGGACAATAGTGATTTGATGTCAATAGACTACTATAGGGATAACTCTGGTGGCACAGGAGCTAGGGATTCCATGATGGACTTGCTTTTCTTCCAATGTTAGTGATTGCCTCCCATAGCTATGTCTGGATCCAGACAGTTAGTCTGGCCTTCTATAGACTTCTGCTTCTTTGTGGTTTTAAATTCTGTCAAACCACTACCAGAAAAGATACTATGAAATCCTCTGTCACCACATACTTCCCTGTAGGGTAGCCTTAACAGGGCCTGAGGTCTTCCTTTTTTATCTCTAAAGCCCTGTCTGTTGTTTGAACATCTGCATAATGAGGTTTTACTTTTAGGTAGACAGAAAATAATTATACATTTTATTGGGCATAGTATAATGTTTCAATATAATTTTACATGCATAGAAATATACATGTAATGATCAATGCAGGGTATTTAAATTAATCGGCTCAGTCACTCATTGTTTCTTTGTGACGAAAATATTCCAAATACTCTCCTTTAGCTGTTTTGAATTACATGATACAATACTGGTGATCGTAACCACCCTCCTGTGCAATAGAACTCTGAAACTTATTCCAGGATACAAAAGCAAAGCAACAAAAGAAAAAGAATATAAAAGGGTTTACATCAAACCAAGAAGCTTCTGCACAGTAAAAGACACAATCAGAAGAATGAAAAGACAACCCACAGGATGGAAAAAATATTCAGAAACTATACATCTGACACGTGGTCAAAACCAAGAATAGACAAGGAATTCAAATAGCACAATAGCAAACTATCAACAAGGTTTGACATAAAGAATTTGGGGACTTGAATTGACCTCTGTGGTCCAGTATACATGGGACCTCAGGCAAGTCACTTAATTTCATGGCATTTCCTTGCCCTTAAAGTGGAACCTCTTTATGGCATCTGATTTCAATTCCTGTTCACTTATTTAATAACAAAATCAGTGTTACAGCATATTTCAGGGTTTGGTGCAAGTAGATTGCCCTGAACTCCACTGGATCTCAGCCAGTTATGTGCTGCCTTTTTGTAAATACCTGAGTAATACTTTAACCCAAGAAGGCAGAGAAACCATAGCCAGGACCTAGGACAAGGCAGCCCAGAACCCATATGAGCTGTGTATTCGAAGTGGTGCTCCCACTGTCCTGGAATATAAATCTTGAACTCTACAGAGTTCTGTTCTGTTTCATCCACTCTAAGAGCCACATCTTGACAAGCACTTTAACTGGCCAAGTCTCCCTAGGCACAAGTGGTCCTGTGCAAAACAAGCTTGCTGTCTTGTGTAAATGTTCAAGAGCCTGGCACCAATGTGTTTATTTTCACTCTTCCTGGAAAAAGTCAGCCTCTCTCCCCATCTAACCTCTTCTCTGTTTCAGACAACAGACTTCACACTGTTCCATGTCTTAATGAAAGTGGCAGCAAGAGACATGACCTTGAAACTGTCCTTTGACTTCCTTCCAAGGTCCTTCTTTCCACTGTCTCTCTATGTAAATGACATGTGGCCCTTGGAAAATCTACAGGAGCACCCTGGGTGGGACATTTTTCATATGACTTTTACCAAATGGTAGATTTTTACAGGTGAAAAAATAGAGTAAGCTCAATGAATATTATTTTTTATGGCAAACTGACCTCAGTAAGAACAATGCAATTTTAAGAACCTTAGTAGTTAGTGTCAATGCAGCATCTAGTATGATCCAGGAAGAGCTCATGGGGCTTATTGACATCATTTTCATAACATCTATCCTCGGAGTAAATGTTATTCTCAATTTATTGAGAGAAATTATTCTCTCAATTATTCTTCTCAATTTATTGTTGAGAAAAATGAGAGTAAGAGAGATTAATTTAACCTACAAGAGCTCCTTTAACCACTTTGTTATTTGGCTTTGTTGATATAATCACTTAGGTTGTTAATCATTAAAATAAGGCTCCAAAACAGCAGAATAAGTGATTCAGTGGGTACAGTGCTGGCCCAGGGTCTGTGTTTGCCAGGCTGCAGTGGATGTTGCGGCTCTCTAAGGACGATCTCTAGAGCCTGTGAGCAGAATGACCTCCCAAACGCTTTCCAGTGCAGAAAGGTAGCAAAAAAAATGTCACTTAGGAAGCACACGTGCTAGACATTACATGAGGTGCCACAGCTTTATAGTCTCCATTGGGGAGATGGGGAAACCCCGGCTGACACTTGCATCAGGTCCCAGATTTTGTGCGACTGTGTCAAGATTCAAACCTAGGCCTAATTTTCAGCAAAAAGTGTACTGTTAATTTCTATGACATAATCCTTTAAAATATGGCCAGTAATTATTGTCCTTTGTGTCTTTTAATGTGGTTATAAAGAGCAAGAATTATAACATCTGTGAAGGTTCTTTGTAATCAATTAATACTTAGTCTGAGCATGTCATCGGCCCTTCTGGAGCCTTCCAGTGGCTCCTGCCTGTCAGTGAAAGTCCTCTGCATGACATTCCAGCCCTATATGCTATCTGATCTCCTTTTCACCACCTCCTCCAATTCCCTCCTTAGTAATTCTGGGCCTCCAGGATATGCTCCAGCAGAGGAAGCACGTCCAAAGCACTTAGCACTATAGAACACAGCATTATTTCTTTGTTTATTAATTTATTTTTCATCTCCTTCCATTGAGAAAAGTAGCTGTGGAGAGGGATTTCTATTTGTTTCCAGCTGCTTAGATAGGTACTCAGCCTAACAGGATAAACAAACATTGAGTGAATAAACGAATGAATTTATTGGAGATTTTAATGAGCCAGGAAGGGTGCAAGGTCCAAGGAATTCCAGGGTGAAGGCAATAGGTAAAATCATGCTTCTCTCGAAGCTAAAGGATGAACTCCTTCCTGGTTTTCCTCTTGCATTATTTTTGTATTCTTAAATTCAAGAGCTCAAATGGAAATGTAAGGAACCTGAATAAACTTCCGGGTGGCAGCTTCCTCACTCTGACATCAACGAGCCTGGCAGGCACAGCTCCCTAAGCATGGAGGGCTGTTGCTTCCTCTCCCTGCTGTAGTCATGAATTCTCCAAGAAAATTCCCAGGCCCCTTTGGCCCTTTTTCTTTTCCCCTTCCCCAGAAGTCAAGAGTCTACTGAAAATTAGCAATGTGAGCACTTGGCATTTTCCCCCAGGGATTTGACACATTACTCACCCCATAAACATTTAATTTTATTTAACCATATTTTATAAGCTGGCACAAAATCAGAGCTATGTCTCTCCGTTGCCCCAAGTGCCACTGTTTCAAGGTACACATGAATGGCTCTTAATTTTATACTACTCTTGGCTTCTAGCAAAATAAGGAACTGTACAACAAAAGAGATTGGGCAAGACAGATGTCCAGCGAGTCAACCAACGTGCTACTAGAAGCCTCCTGAAGAAGAAAGTATGTGCATAGTGTATTTCCCAGAGGGTGGTCCCTTAATGACCTGCATGGAAATGCCTGGAGACCTTGTTGATAACCCCTAACTTCATGAAAGAGAGTGATTTAACCAGTCTAAACTGGCACCCTGGAATTAGCATTTTAACTTTTCACTAGGATAGTGATATGCATAAAAGTGTAAATACATGTGCAGCTCAAAGAACTCTTGTCAGCATCCAGGAAAAAAAAAACAGAATATTGCCAGAATCTCCTCACAGTTGTTATTATCCTGATCTAAATATTATCCTATCCCATAGGTTAGGCCTTGTTGCTTTTTGTATTTATTAAATTAAAACACATGCTGCAGGCCCAGAGGTATCTGCCTTCTTCTGTTCAGCACTATATTTCTGAGATCCATCTCTGTTGTCTGCCTGTGCTGCAGTTTAGTCTCTCTTGTTGCAGTTCAGGTTTATTTTGTATTTATTATAGCTAGATCACAGTTTTTAAATTTATCCTAAAGCTGATGACAGACAATGGATAGATTTCATCTTGCACATACTGAAATAATGCTACTATGAACATTTTAGCACATGTCTAACTGATAGATACATGCACACCTTGCCACGAGGTATACACAAGGAAGTGTAATTCCTGAGGGTAAATCAGTATTTGAGGTTTTTCACTCCCTGGGGTTCCTGGATTAAACAGAGACCTACATTTTTACTCTCTTTTTTTAAAAAAAATATTGAGATAGGGTCTCACTGAGTCAGTAGTCCATGCTGGGATCAAACATGTAATTTCCCTGCCTCAGCTTTCCAAAGTGGTTGGGATTATAGGCATGTACCACTATAGCCAGTTTAAATCAATGTTTTTAACAAACAAACAGACAGTACTGATTCCTGCTAAAATTTAAGAACCACAGAATGTAATAGTACCATTTACTAGGATGATTATTCTTGACTCTTGCATTGAGAAAAAATATAAATTGTATCTACAAAAGCTTCTCAGTTTTACTGAGAAAATAAATCATAGTCCCACAAGCAGATATTGAAGAAACCTCTGAAAAACAAATAACTGAGAGATCCAATCCAGATGCCTGTTCTAGTTTGGAATATACATATAGAGAGAGCAGAGCTGCAAATTGGCTTCGCATAGGACGGATTCCAAGTATGTTTTGTTTGGCATAAACAATGTTCCAAAAATCAAGAGGTGCCATTAAACATCTGTATTGGTTCCCCTTCAAAAATTGAATTCTGGCGGCTTGAAGCCCTCATTCCCGTATGTCAGCAACTGGCTGAAATTGCACAAATCCACTTTTCCAGATGGGCAGAGCATCACACTTCCCACTAATCCTTGTTGTCTTCCTCCGTAGGCTTTCCTTTACATTAGCTGCCTGATTCTTGTGGGCAGTTGGCCTTTAAGTCCCTATAATAGAAACTACATACTTTTAAAGTACCTGTTTTCCCATAGAGTACTTGAGTTAGGCCCTGCAAGACTGAAGGTTTTCTAAGAGCTAACTAATCTCATCTGATTGTAGAACATCTGATTCCTAGAGAGATAATTCCCTGGAAGAGCCAAAGACAGAAGCAGGAAGACCCCTTTAGCATGGGTCCTATTGGAGTGATTCAGGCCAAGATAGATAACGGCAGATCATAACCAATCACAACACTTATAAGACAGCTAAACATAAAGCTTGTGGTGGATTGACAGCTGGTGGTCAACATGTAACACCCAGATAAACTGAACCACTGTGGGGCAGAGTACGGGAGGCCCATCTGAAGACTGTTGCCAGCACCGTAAAACGCATATCTAGAGAGGAAGTTCCTGTAGGGAGATGTTGGCACTCTTGGTTCTCTTGGAAGAGTTTGTCATGCTGGCTTTCCTCCACTGTTCTTATCACTGAAGCGGCTCTAGACATTACTGTTACTGAGAATGGCTATAGTTCACTTTTGGGGAGCTCTGGTCCACATTTTGAGAATCACTTCCTGGCTCTACAGCGGAAGATGATGCACCACTCAGTCTCCTGGAGCATCTGTCATGCTGGCTTCCTGATAGGAGTCCAGCTAGACTCATCATCACAGGAGCTCAGGAACTCACTGTCCCTGAGGATGGCTTTGGTACCCTTCAGGGGAGCTCTGGTTCTTACCTTGAGCATTGCTTTCTGTTTCCAGTGCAGATCCCTCAGCCCGCTGACACATATCCTTCACCCCCTGGCACTGACCTTTGGGTCTTCCCAGTGTAGATCCATGGTGAAATAGCCTTGCATGGAGACATTATCATGGGCTTTTGGCCTCTAGCTGGACTCATGGTGGGGAGGCATTGTTATGGGCTCTAGGTCTTCAGCTGTACTCATGCAGGATGTTACCGTGGAATCCAGGCACCCCACTGGATTCTTTGGTCTTTAGCATGTAGACAGATTTCTTTTTGGTACATGACTTTTTGGGTGACTATTATAAGGTAGTCTTATAATTAAGTGCCCTGTATTGTATTGTTTCCCCTTGCAAGCCCCTGACTAAAACAAAGCCAGGCAGAACTTCCATGGTCTGTCTTCCATCTTCCCTGTTGTGTGATCTTTCTCTATTGCCTGTCAAAATATTTTTCTTTCTAATGGATTTTAATATTTTGGCTACAGAATGCAAAGTAAAATACACATTTTAAACTTACCTGATAAATCTGATGTCCAGAATACTGCTGCTAAATAGAAATATGGTACAAATCATATCTGCAACTGAATATTCCACTTGTGTCTTTAAACAAAGTTAAAAGTGGAATTAACTTTAATAACAGTATGATCATGTGAGCTTTTGGTCCCTCATCTACAAGCAGCTCCCTTACTACCTACTCAGCCATTGGATTAATTGACATGATCACACGATAACCTTACTTTTCATATTAACAATCCATTAACCATCTACAGGTATTGTTTCAGGTGCTGGTCTATGGACGTAGTACTCAAGATAACAGATGTGTTTTCTGCTCTCAAGAAGCATTTTCTAGTGGAAGAGATGAGCAATAAACAACTAAACAAATACTTGCAGATGATTTTTAGATATGACACCAAAAGCACAGGTAATAGCACCAGAAATAAACAAGGGAGAGTGTTTCATACAAAAGAGCTTTTGCCCAGAAAATGGAACAATCAACAAAATGAAAAGACAACCTACGGAATGAGAAAAAAATTACAAATGACTTATCTTATAAGAGTTAGTTTCCAAAACATATAAGGAACTCATACAACTTAATTGAAAAAATGTTAAACTGTAAACAAAGCAGACATTTTTCTGAAGACATATAAATGGTCAAAAGGTATTTGAAAAGTGCTCAACATCACAGGGAACTATAAATTGTCAGGGAACTATAAATCAAAACAACCACCATATATTACATCATACCTATTAGTATGGTTATCAGAAACAAACAAACAAAAACAAAAATTAAGGGTGTGAGATGTAGAGAAAGGGCTGGGAAGATAGCTCAGCAGCATAAGCATCTACCTAACAAGCACAGGGACCTGAGTTTGAGCATCAGTTAAACAAATAAACAAAAAAAGGAATGCAGAGAGAAAACACTTGTATACCGCTGATGGGAATGCAAATTATTACAGCCACTTTGGAAAACAGTATGCAAGTTCCTAAAAATATCACAAATACAACTATTTACATGGTTCAACTATCCCTACGAGGGTATAGATAAAAAGAAATGAAATACACATGACAAAGAAATACTTGCTTATGTTTATTACATTATTCATAGTAATCAAGATACAGAAGCAGCACAAATATCCATTGACAAAGGAATGGATTTTTTTAAATGGCATAGGCAAATAAATATATGAAAAAATCTTCAACATCATTGGTCACTCAAGAAATGCAAATTAAAACACTGAGATTCTGTCTCACCCCAGAAAGAATGGTTAACATCAAGAAGTCAGCCAATAACAAATGCTGGAGAGGCTGTGGGGGTAAAAGGAACCCTTCACCACTGTTGGTGGGAGTACAGACTGGTACAATCACTATGTAAATCAGTGTGGAGATTCTTTAAAATACTAGGACTGAGGATCCCATTCAAGTCAGCTATTCCATGAGGGTTACCAAAGTGGGATGTGGTGGCGTACACATGTAACCACAGTGCTGGGGAGGCTGAGACAAGAGCTGCGTAGTGAGACCCTGTACCAAATAAATAAAAGATTTTTTTAAATATGAAATAAAAGAAACTGCTTAAGAAGTAGTTCTTTGATAAGTAGTTCAAGTTTCTTTCATAATTATTTGATGTTTTCTATTCTTAGAGATTTCTTTGGAATTCTGAGACATATTAATAAAGAGGCATCTGTTTTCTCTTGCTTTTTCT